>CM046888.1:25286384-25439800 GCA_025688845.1 Cucumis hystrix
TATTATTTTTTAAAGGTTATGTTTATTATTATTATTATTATATTATATATAACTTTTACCAACACCTCAAAAAGAATAGGGGAAATTGCCTTAAAAAAGGGGAAAAAGAAATTAATTTCTATGCATCAAAATGTTGAAACCAAGATAGGAAAAGAGGCTCCCAATGTCACATGCATACCTTTACTTTAAGACTTGAGTGAAAATATTCAACAAATATTGCAAATTGTTGAATATGTACATGTAGGGTTAAATTAGTTTTCAAAGGAAACATTTATGTACATACTAATCCTACTACTAAAAAAAGGATAAATTAAAATAGAAAATTATGAAAATTTTAAACACGAAAGCGGGGTTAATTGTTCGGTTTAAATATATTTTCATCCTTAAGTATTGATGTTTCATATCTTTTATCTAAATTACATTTGTACCAGAGATGTCTCCAGTTTTATATGGAGATTTTTCATATTTATGTGGTATATCACACTCATACACGAAATGTGATCATTGATATATCATTTGGTCCAGATAGTTGCAACAGAAAAGAACATGATTATTTAAACATATCTGTACCATTTTTTTTTTTCATTTGTGAATATTCGAATCAGCTTACATGCATCTCGACTTATCTCACGAGATAACTCGTTTGACCCTACAACATTTAAGTGTCAAGAAAATCCGTAGGATATTAAATATTAGGAAGGTTTATGACCATATAGATTGAACTCATAATCTCTTAGCCATTTATCAAGGTAATGCCCCTTATTTACTACTAGGTCGATTCACGATAGTTAAACATGTCTATAATATTATAGTTTGTGGTGTTTCATCTCAATCGTCGATAACAAACTTGTAGTAAATGTATAAAAATATAAGGACAAAATGGAAATTTAAAAATTATTTCCTCATAGTCCATTGTTTGTGTATATATAAAATATATCTCTCTTATCTCTCAAGGGACTTTTTTGGGTGTGGAATAAATTCTCACCAAGAAACCTAACATTCTAATTAAAGGGAATTCCTAGTGGTTCACAAGCAAACACTTCTTCATGTCAAACAATGCTTACAAAGCATTCTACTTTTCCCCCACTTTGAGTATTCAGGGAAATGAGGAGAAATTCATCACTTTCTTTTATGAAGTTCTAAATTTTTTTCATTTAATATAATTTTAACTGTGATAACAAAAGAGATACTTAAATGTGTTTCGATCTACGTGGAATGCGTTCTCGATAGTCTTCATTTCTTCTATTTTTAGTATCTTGATAAAAAAAACATATCATCATTTCGATAAAATAAAAATAAAGTGGTTTACTACTATACTCTATAAAGTAGCTTATTAATAACAAAACTATACACATTCAACAAAATTTGTTGTTTGTCGATTATCAAATTTTAGTTCCTCAAAGTTAATTTTGAATAAATTAGTTCAATAATAATAATAATTATTATTATTATTTTCATGTTAATAAATATAATTTACGGAGATGTTTTCAAAATTTATGGAAAAAATATTAATAGATAATCATTTTTAAAAAATTAAAAATAAATTAATTCTAAAATCAAATTTAATTGAAAGTACAAGGACTATATGATATTTTAATCGAGTTTTTTTTTTCAAAGGACATAAAATAAAAACAAAACAAAGAGAGATGGATTCATGGAACTTAGTACAAAATATTGTTTCAATGATATCTATCATTTTTTAAGGAAAGAAAGAGAAATAAAGGTATAATGAATGGATTGGTTTTTTTGGGGTAATTTGTGTTTAATTTAAACATTGCTTATTTATTTCTTTAATTACAACACATAAATCTTAAGCATAAAACATAATTAATTAATTATTAGGGAATAATACTATTGTGTATAATAAAGGAAAGTATATTTTTGACTTTGAGAAATTAAAACTTCCAAATTAAACACCATATCCCCCTTTTTCCCACACCCAATTTCAAAGCAATAAATTTAATTACTTTGTCAGTAATTTTCATTTCCTTTGCCTCTAAGTTGTCTTCTTGCTTTAATTTCTTGACCCCTCATTTTCACATGCTCTTCACACTCTTTTATTATATTATTCAATGTCCTTGGTCTATGTTTTCTTTAGGGTTTCTAGGATAATATGCTCTTCTTTTGAATGTATATACATTGTATGTGACATATATAACATTATATAGATAAATTATTGTAAATCATAAAACCATAACAAAATATAATAAAATTTCATCGGACATTAATAGATTTCTATCTCAGTATCTATCAATATCAGTGATAGATTTGTGATATAGAAGTCTATTAAAGTGATAGATCTGAATTTTTCGCTATATTTTACAAATGTTTTGGTTTATTTTGTTATACTTGAATATATATATGTATTAATTATATATGATTTATCTTCTGTCTTTTTAAATCGAAAGCTTTTTCTATAGCCTCTCTTTTGCTTTTCTTAAGCTCTCATTCAAATGTATTCTTTTGTAATTAATGAATTTATTTTTGGGTGAGAGTATGATGAAGGTGCTAGAAATATAACAATTTGTTAAAAAATTTCGTAGCTAATTGTTGAAGAAAAATGTATATATTTAATTAAAAATTTGGCTTTATATCATATATCAAATCATTTATTTATGTTACAAAAGTATAAGGGGGTAAATTGTTATATTTAAGATGAGCAAAGTTAAGATACTTATAGAAATATGAAGTGTTCCAAAAGCACTCAAGTGGTTGAACTATTGTTAGGCAGTTTTATGTGTATGGTTAAAAAAATCAATTTAATTTGCATTAAATTTAGAGCTATGAATTAAATTAAATATTTAACTTATATTAATAAACTTTATGGGAGTAAACTTTTTTTCTAATACGAGATGGATCAGTAATTACACTCAAGTCTTCACTAAGTTTATAAATATCATCCAAAATGTTATATAGGGCTTTTATTTTTACTGTATATTTGATGAATATTAAAGTAAGCTTGATTTGTTTAAAAAGGAAGTAATCTTCAATGTTATTAATTTGTAATTATATGTGTGTGTATATTACTTTTGAATTGATCTAAAAAATTATTTACTTTTGGATAAGAATATGCTATTATTTTTTTTATTATTTTATGCTAGAGAAATCCTTATAATTGACGACCCAGACTTTAACGACCTTGTCTAAGTCGTTATGTTTACTCAAAACCATTTGTTGACAAAAGACATAGCAAGATTCAGTTGAAATCGTAAGAAAACGAAGGGAAATTTTAATCGGGCCCTATTTCAAAAATACAAAATTTCAAATGCTGTTTACAAAAAATTTAACTATTTGTAGACTTAGTTAAATCAAAATATTTTCAAACCGTCAGCGGAAGCAGTTTAAAGACAGTCCCCTATGATAATTCACGAGTCTTTCTTGTCCCTCGTCGGTCTGCCCCTCGTGTTACCTTTGCCTGAAAAGTTAAACATAAAAATGGTGAGTATTAATATACTCAGTAAGAGACCTACTACTGATCCCGTTAGGAGAAAATAAATTATTAATTTCCTATGGGGTACCCTGCACAGTCACAGTCTTGTGATCCCGTAGGATACACATATCAGTCTAGTGCTCCCGAAGGATGCACGTATCAGTCTAGTGCTCCCGAAGGATGCACAAAGAGTGATAATCCCATAGGGCACCCGCAAGGTAACTACCCACTAAGAAACTAATAATTTACCCCTCAGTCCCTTCTATACATCTTAACAGTCAATATACAACCCAGTCAAACGTCCTCATCACGTAAACTTTCCTTTTAACTTCAAACAACCATTTCATTCCAATTTAACCTAAGGTCAGTCAAGAAACACATCGATACATCAGTCAACAACTAAAATAATCCTAACATTCATTTCAGTCTACAATGGCACTACCATGATGTCTCTTCCGTTCACAATAACACTACCATAGTTGTATATCGTATATTCGGTTTACACAACCATCTACCAGTTCAAGCCACACCTTATATGAGCCGCATCTACAAGGTTCAGTCATTCCCACATCCTTACAATTGTGCATATACATAACCAGACAGTCATAACATACATTCAACCACAAGTCTACATTCAAACATACACATCATGGTGTTATCCCTACTCAATATAACTGTACGACCTATGCAACCAATACATCCAAATATTTTTTATTTGAGTCCAGTAGAAAGTCCCTTACTTTAGCGTTGGGTAAGCTCCTTAACCGCGCAAGGTCTGTGAAGACAAACCTAAACATTAAGATAAATACTCAATATCTTTCTCCAACGCATCATTCATTTAAAATCAACCCAATGTGATGTTTCACAACTTACCCACATTCACGAAATAAGCTCCAATTAAAACCAATGTTCGTTGTTAACCCAACGACTTCAAGCGTTACCCTCAACCTAAGATCGAACATCCAAGCAACCAATTTAACAACATCAACGAATAGAAATTTCAATGTAGATCCCCAATTTCATCAATTTCATCCTTACCCAACGAAATTACAACGACGTAGCGGCAGCGGCACACAAGACTAGGGCAAGCGACATTGTGAAATCAATTTGGGCATGGGTCGGCTTCCAATCCACGGCTGGAAAATGGGGAGACACGGGCTGGAAGGTGAGAGTTGCAGCTGGGCTGAGAGATACGCGGCTGGGCGGAGAGGGACGCGGCTGGGCGGAGAGGGAAGCACGGCTGGGCGGAGAGGGACGGTCGGATTAGAGGAGATCTGGCGGATGGCGGCGTGCGGTGAGGCTTTGCGAACAAGGACCGGCTCGTCAGCTGTTGACCGACGCGCGTGACGCCGACTGCGTGGGCGGGGAGGCTGTGCGGCGAGTCCTACGCCGACGGGGTTGTGCGGCTTGGCTTCGGGGACGGAGACACGGACGGCGACCGATCTTGAGGCGGCGGCGACGGCGGCTAGGGCGTGGGGAAGAAGAAGAAGAAGAAAAGAAAGAAAAGATGGGGGGGGGGGGGCTGTGCATGGGAAGAAGAAGAAAGGGAAAGAAAAGAAGAAAAAGAAAAAAGAAAATATTAATTAATATTAATATTATTATTATTTTAGTTATTTATTTATTCATTTATTAAATAACAATAATAATAATAATATATATATGATTATTATTATTATTTTTCAAACCCCTTTTTCCCTCCCTTACTTATTTTCTTTCCCACCAAAAGAAAGGTAAATTTGACCTGATTAATAAATTATACCTTAAGACTTGGAGTGTTACATTCTCTTCATTTACTTTGAGGAGCAATGAATTTGTCATGAAAGTTCATGCTTTAATTAATTATTTCATTTTTTTATTTCAATCTTAATCTTCTTAATTATTTCTCTTCCATTTTGAATCTTATCTATTTCTCTTCATTTTTTTTTTCATGTATCCATTTAGAGTTTTCCATTGAATATCTTTCACAAAAACAAGTTTTCCAAGAATTAAGCAACAAAATGTCCAAAAAATTTGTAATGATAACAATTGATGATATATATACACAATAAAATAATGAAGATGGAAAGAGATTTAGATTAATTGAACAATCAAATGTTCCCTACTTTACAATCTCTTTAACCCTTATTTTGTTTTTTCTTTGAAACAAAACTAATTAAAGTGAAATTCCTATAAAAATATCCTCTTTATCAAGGAATCCAATAATGGCATCCACCTAAGTGGAAAAATGATGGGTTTTTATCGAGATATATTCAACTTTCAACCTCAAAAAACAAACAACATTTTAATACGATTTATTAAATTTTAATAATGATTTATGACTAAAGTAAAAAAGAAAAATATCATAATTTATGAAGTGTAGTATGCGTATTTAAAAAGTAGTAATATTATATATATATAATAGATGTCTCAATTATTTGAGTGATTGAAATAAATAACATCTATTCAAAGTGGATCGATATTGATATTTGATATTGATATTTACGTATAAAATATCAATGGCTTCTTTAGGAGAAAAATATTTCTCTAAATTGCTTTTAGCACATCTACTAGGAGTGCAAGAAAAAAAAACCCAAAAATCCATTTAAACTCAAAAACTTTATTCGGATTTCGAGTTAGACCAAAACACCAAACCAAATTTTCTAATATATATTATTGTTACATTAAATAACGTTAATAGTTTTACCAAAACACTTTTCAGCTTTGGTTAGTGAATAAGACGATTCTACATAGTTGAAGTAGTGAGTCGTTTTATACTGAGAAAATTTTAATTAATTATTAATTAAAAATTTAATAAAAGAAAAAAGTAATCAATCATATACTTTGAATTGATTAATGAGATTAAATTCATCACAAACAAATTATAAAACTAAATTTGTCATATTAAATTATGGTTTGAACTAATTTGTATTTAAAAGAGATCCTAAAAATGAGTATGTGTTATTACTCTGAAGTTTTATTTAATTGTCAGATATAATATGCTTTACATATCTACATTTCTTTCTTTGATATATCAAATCAAAGATTTGAAATTCAAATTTTGAATTTGAAATATGAGAAGAATGAATGTACTCATATGACTTTCTATCATCCAAATGAATGCAACATTATAACTACCCTACTTTTCAAAAAATTTCCTAAATTCATAATAAATAGATAAGATCATTTACAAAAGTATGTTCTTCTTGTCTTGTTATTGAATCAATCAATTTGATTTTCAAAATAAATATTTTGTATTTGTTTTTGTTTTCACTTTTAATAACTATTGTAATAAAATAAAAAAAAAAAACATATCTTCACAGCCATTCTTAAATTCTTTTCGATGTATGATATTTACATATATAGTATATTTTTTATCAATAAAAAACGTATCAAGGCAAACTCGAAATAAACTTGAATTTAACTTTCTTTAAAAAAAACACACCATAAAATTTTAGATCTCACGATCAATTCACTCTTTTCTTTTCTTTTCTTTTCATATGATAATGAGAATCAATTCCTTCATAAGGGCACACAAACTAAAACCCTATTTTTGAGCATATCCCACAAGGCTTTTTCATAATTACTTAAAATGCTACATCCCAATTTAATTTTTGTAGGGTTATTATTATTATTTTGAAATCTAGTTTTTAAAAAAGGGACAAAATGTTGTACCTTTATTAAAAAGACTTTGGGCAAATGATAAGAAAAAGTTTTGGCCCTACCTAAGGGCATTATTATTAATATTAAGCAAACAAACATGACCTTAAGACAAGGTACTATGGTACCCCAAAACCCAATTTATTTTACTATTATTATTCCATTAAATTGGATCTAAGTTGTCCTTATCACACACACACCCACTTTGAAGAGAGGTTACATTTAAAGGGTCCCAAATTCCCCACTTACCAATACAATGGAAAACCATTACAAGATGAGAAGATTTGTGAGATCAAGCACATCATGTGCTACAATGTGACTTTGGTCACAATTATTTTCTCTATATATATTTTTTTTCTTTTCATTAAATTGTTTCCTATTTGAAATTTTCATTCTTGTTATTACCAAAAAATATATATATATATATGTGGTGGGTTAGAGATTCTAATTCAAAATGGATTTTTTTAAATTATTTTTCTCAATTGAGTTAAACTTTTAACAAAATACTAATTGACTTAGAATTTTTCTCTTTATCTAAACGTCAAATTTATGTTGGGTAAAACAGAATTTCTAGGATGATGGTAGAATCTATAAGTGTTTATCGGTTATAGAAACTTATAGAATCTAACCTTCATATAAATGTTAAAAGAAGCCTATCAATATCATCGCTATCAGTGATAGAACTGATAGAAGTCTATCGGAGTTTTGTTTGCTATATTTTTATAAATAGTTTGTTTATTACTCTAGTTTACATATGTCTATTTTAATCTACATGGGTACAATAAGAATGGGTGTGGATTTAAACTTTCAGGATCTATTGATCTTTAACACATATTATATATCGGTTAAGTGTACGTTCATTGTCATTTACGTTAGTCATCAACCATATATAAATCAACCGTTATTATATAATTAAAAATATATTAATTATCAATATTTAATTTAATTTAATCATCAATATTTAATTTAATTTGTGATTAATATTTTTCTTCAAAAATAAATAAAATAGGCATATGGAAACTACAATATAATATTATTTTTTTTTCTATTTTTCATGCAATGGATGTGATTAATGAAATAACTCTTGTGAGAAAAGATTGGTTTTGGAACAAATTGAGTTAATGGAAAATTAATGAGGAAGACAGCTTGATTATGTTTTTTGTGTAAACAACATATATATTTGAAATGTCATAATCAAATATTTGTTTCAATTATAGTGGAATTAATTAATAGAAATTTTCAAACCTAATCAATGGTTTTTTTTTCCTTTTCATATGTAATCTAAATGAATGGATGGATTTGGCATCATTTTTTGTTTCACAATTTTTTTTCTTTGACATTTTTAATTTCTAGAAAAAAAAATTGAGATTGATTTAGATGTCTAATTGTTGCTAATTTCCTTCACTAAATCCATTAATAATAGTGAAGTTTAATTATATTTAAATTTAAAACAAACTCCTATGAATGCCATTATTAGAAATGTTTAATCAAATTTGATAATTTAAAATTTTGACGATGATCATATAAGGTGGGGGCAATTCTTAATTATAATCTAGAATGTAATGTGTCTTGTACTTAATTATGTGTATAATGATGATTGACTAAATAAAACATAAGGTTAATAACTTATAAATTTTGATCCTCGAAAATTGAATATGTTTATGTCTAATAGGTCCCTAAATTTTTTTTTAATTATTTATTAGGTTTCATAGTTTAATTAATTTTGAAGTTTTAATTTAATTTGTCTATTTCTTGTCATGTCTTTATTTTTTTCTTTAAGTAAAATAATTCAAATGTTAGCCAAATTTGGAAAAACAAAAACTATTTTTAAAACTATTTTCTTTGCTATTTTTTTAATAAATACTCTTAATTGAGGGATTTATGAATGTAAGAAAATATCTGAATTAAGTTGACATATCATTGGCAGTGTCATCATTTCTTATTGTCTAAAGAGATATATTATTAGAATTAAACATTTTTTTTTAGTTTTTGAATGATCAAGTAATTAAAGGCATTTAATGAAATTGAAACTGCCACATTGGGTTACCCAATATATTTGTAGTAAATTCTTTTTCACATACATTGAAGTTAAACTCAGTATTAGCAAACCCTAACCCCTTAATATCAATCAACCCCCAATATTTGATATTATATGATATAATGGAGCAGTTAGGGTTTTGTTTTGGTGCCCCAATTCATTCATGCATATCATTCCAAATTGAATTATCCTTATCTTATTTATATAACAAAAAACATAAGAAAAATATTCATAAAAATAAAAAAGTGGTAATGTTTTGGTTCTAATAAAAGAATGTCTGAGCCCGGGTTCGAACCGGGGACCTCTAGTGTGTGAGACTAGCGTGATAACCAACTACACCACCCAGACACATTAGAGACACACTCCATTTTAAATACCAAACTTAATAGCTTTCTCTTTTATTTTCTTTCGCTGAGTTGTAGCTAGAACGACATTCATTATAGAAACATTGTTTAAAGAAGAATATATAACCATTTTCTCTAAATTTGCCTTCCTTTTCAATCTCGGCCATGTAATTATATGTTTGTTGAGTTATACTCATGTTTACAAAACCATTGAATTGGTAAGTTAATGTGAAAATAACTCATTATCATAATATAGAATGCACTACATTAAAACATAACATAAGAGTATATGTTGGGTAGACGACGCGTTCTCTTGCATTTAAGGTTTTAGAGGAGAATTGTCCTCCCTTTTATTTATATTTATTCCTTATCTTATAAATGGCTTTCTTAGGATTGTGTCTTTGATTTTAATTATTGTTTTAGATTTTTTTAAAATTCTTTAAAAAATTCCTAACCACTAATTGTTTCTTCTTTTTGTTTCTTTATAAATGCAATAATGATGACTTTTCAAAAAGAGTATAACTCAATTGAAATAGTGTTTGCATTATTAACCTCTAGATTCTTTTCTAGTGATTACTACAAAACGAAATTAACTAACAGATTGATATATAATAAGGTTTGGGAAAAAAATACTTATTAGGTTGTTTAACATTTAAAATGTATATTTGTTGGATGTGTAATTTGATGGAGATAAACAAATATAAACTTCTATAATTAGGCAAACAAAGTGATTATTTAAAATTCTCAAATGTAAAGATAGCTTAATTTGTTTATGAGTTACAAAAGGTTAAACATTTCAAATTTACACCTTTACATACTATCAAACTCAAAAAAAAAAAAAAAAAAATTATGACTCTATGACGCAGCATCTCAAATATACGATTCTCGATCTTAACAACGCTATATCCAAAAAACCAGTAATTGACATGTATTCCTTTCAATTGAAATTAGAAGTTCAAACTTAAAAGACAAGTAGAAGAAAAGGTATGAATTTACCCCAATTGTTTGAGTTGCTTGTTATATATTCTTCAGTACTTTGTAATTAAACATTACATCAATAATATTTTTATAATGACTATTAGTACTACATCTAAAGCTTACATAAAACTTAAACTTTAGCTAAAACATCAAAAAGAAAAAAGAGAAGAAAAAGTCACAAAAACTCTCAATGACAGAATTTGAAATATATCCAAAGAAACCCACCAATAAAGAATAAATTTTTGAGAAAGAGAAAAAGGAAAGTTTATGAATGTAAGCAACTTTTTTATTACAAAAGTTAGGCTTTCTTTCTTTCTTGGTGAATCTTTGATCCTATCCAAAATAGTTTCAAAGAATTACAATCACATTATTGCAAATGTGAGTTTAATTCATTTCTTAAAAATGGAGAGGGTAATCCCATTTCCATGGCCTCTCCCCACCTGCTTCTTTTAACCTAATCTTCAATTCCTTCAATTAATTAATGGATATGATATATAAATGCTTTTGTCAATTAACCATATTATATACATTGTCTCTAATCTTCTAAGGATAAGAAATATGTATATATATATATACACACACACGCACATTCACACACCTGTATGGAGAGGAAAAATTGCAATTTCTTTAGGGAAACAAATTGAAGCATTTTTGTGGAGTAGGGACCAATATAATTATAACTCAGTTGCTAATGTGTGCTTATTGAATTATAAATTTGGTTTGTCTTTTTATAAAGATTTGGCCTAAACCAAACTTGTCATTTCATAATTATTCTATTTGTCATGTAAGTTTCTATTTTAAAATGAAGGGAAAAAAAGAAAGAAGAATAATAGCATTTTGGTTTGAATTCTCCTGTATTGTACTAAAAAAAAATTAGAAATTGAAAAAAATGAAAGAAACTATTAGTTAATATTGTTACCAACACGTACCCATATTTAGGATTCTAATCCTTAGTTGAAATATATATTTTAATTAGTTGAATTATAGGTAAAAGTAAAAATAGCAAATTATTTTAGTATAATTCATGATCCATCAAATTTTGATAATGGAATGTGTCTATTAAAACTAACATTGAATTTAGTTTCTATAGGCTATGCTGGCTAATAACTTAACTTTGCTAATATGGAAAAAATTATTTCAAACTTTAAAGATGAATTAGAAATTAAATGTAAATTTTCAATCAAATAAATATCAACCATATTATAAACACAAAACAAAACAAAAAGATAGTGTCAAAGCTAGGGATTGCCTATTCTAGAATGTCCTCAATTTTTTAAATCAATTTTCCCAACAATTTTAGGCACCAAAATTGTTTTTTTTTTTTTTGGTATTAATAATAAAATGTACCCAAAAATAGTCGATCATAAACCACAATATCATAATTAAATATCAAGAGAACTACATATTTCCTCTCTTTTGAGTGTAACTAAAAGAAGAAAAGAACAAAACCCTAATCCAAGGCTATGGCTAATTCTCTCATGAAAAAATGTCAACATAAACAACAATGGTTTTTTTTATGAAATTACCCTACTTCTTAACTTTCTACATCACTTGTGATCTATGAATGGAATGAGTTGATTTTTGGCCTTGAAATCACTAAATCAAGCCAATCTACTCGTTGATTTTTTTATTTGCAATGTGATTTCATATAAGACAACCCATCTAACAAAACGCCAAAAAATATGGTGGATGTCATTGGTGCACTTGCCAATAATATTAGCAAACGACTTCTTTTTATTATTGTAATCGTTATGGTAACTTTACTGCTATGCTCTAGCACTGAACTTTTCTAATTCCCAAAACTCCTTTCTAGGAGGAGGACCGTGGTGTGTGACATATATATGGGGTCTTGATTATTTTATATAGAGTAATACTTGAGTGCATCAGGAGATGCACCCATGATTATACATCCCCTTCTCATCACACACATCAAATAAATACTTGAAATATTACATTAATCAAATAAGAAGAATTTGTCAATCTAGTGAGATGTACAAAGGTAGGTGATGCGCACGAAGTGCATATAAGTATTTTTCTTTTATATATATATATATATGGTATTGTTGTGAAGCATGCATATACAATTAATGAAGCATGAGGTAAAGGGCAGTGGAAATTGCATCAATCAGAAACTAACCCTAATAGTACAAACACACCCTCATTCCTGCATCTAATTTTGCAAGACAAAACACATACTTCTCAACCAACCAATTATTGTATTTTATTTACAAATATATATGTTAAAAAATAAAAACTACTTTCCCAATCACTAATTGAAAGTACGTACTGGGTTAAAGTATCATTTTGATCGACCTACTCAATTTGTTTTAATTTATTTTATGCACTTTTAATAAACTTCCTTTGAACAAACTTCAGAGGGAATTTAAGACGTACAGAAATTGAAATTGAACAATATTAGATGTTGAAGATTAAAATTAAACAAACTTTAAAGTTTAAGAAAAAAAGTGATATTTTAACCAAATTAAACTTATATAATACATAGATATGTTATATATACACATTTAAAGGTTTTGATCCAACATAATTATTGCTAAACATTTGAAGAGATCAGAGGGAGAGAGAGAGAGATTAGGTTGAAGGCAACAAAAGGAAAGCATGTGAGAAAGACACATTAGGAGTGAATAATTCATATAAATTAATTGTATTGTGGTTGTCCCATTTCCTTGACTTATTGATCATTATGAATAATAATAATAATAATAATTTGTTCTTCAGAAGGGTTTTATTTATTTATTTGTGTGTATGTGTGTAGTGAATTTAAATCATTCACTCAGAAATATAGAATCATATATAATGCCATGATAATGGGGTTTGATAAAAATGCCTAATGGCTTCTGAAAAAGTTAGATGTTGAGATGAGTAAAGCCATTGAAAACTTAAAGCATTTGACAGCTTTTTCTTCTTCCAAGCAAAAAATTAAAAAACAAAAATTACTTACAAAAAAAAGTTTGATAGCCTCTATGAAACTTGTTCTTGGGTTTAGATTACACCTGTAATTGTGTAAAAAAAATATAGCCAAAATTACAAAATTTTAGTCAAAAATTTATTCGACAATTTGAGTAAAATGAATCAAAATATTTATAAATATTTATAAATATTAATGAATAAGTAGTGAAAGTGAGTGATAAACGTTGATAAATTACTATATTATCTATTAAAGACAAGACAATAATGGATTGTTTATTAGAAAGTATTTCCCTTTATTTTAATTCTTTTCTCAAATTTCAAAATTATAATTTTAATTATTGGATATTTGAATTCATGAATCTATTAGAAATGATGAGTTTATGATTCGGTTAAATTTCAAATTTATATCTAATAGTCAATTGATTTTTTAAAACAAAATTATAAGTTTCTAAACCTATTAAGCATTATTTTGGAACATTGAATCAATTATTATAATATATTGATTACAATAATTTATATTTAGAGTTCAAACTATTTTAATGTGGGTTATAAAAAACGGTTACAAATGTAAACAATGAAGGTTTGTTTGAGAACTTCAAGAATTATAATGGAAAATTCAGACATTGAATCAGTTATGACGAGTTAAGGATCCAAACAATATCTCAAACATTTACAATAGTTCAATATATTAAATAAGGTAAAGAAAAGTCGTGTTGGATAACTAAACTTATAACTTGACCTAAAACATATTTGGAAGAATAAAGCAAAGAGAAAAGGCAATGCCCATCCCATTAAGAAACTCCAAATGCACACAATAGATGAGAAAAATGACATAAAAGATGGAATTCTTTGTCATAATTAGATCAATGTTTCCTATGGAACCCATATGGATCTTTTTTTTCCCTCTTTTCTATTTGGTCTTTGGTTGTTGGGTGGTGGGAATGTGCAAGCAACCCATCTGAAACAAATGACTTTGATTCAAAGATAAATAATGAATGAGATGTATGGTTGAGTTTGGCTGTCCCCATTATAAAAACTTGCTAGTTTCAATTGTTTATCTTTAGCTATTGGAATGAACCAACATTACATAGCCATTAGTGGGAAGAAAAATCATAGGAATTCCCTTTTCTTTGAGGCATCATAACAACCTCATTTTGTGACTAAACAAAAAGCCAAATATCTCTATCTTGTTGAAGAATAGCACATGTTGCAACTTTTGAAAAGAATTACCAATGATTAAGTCACTGATACTATTTTAGGCCCATTTATTGCAATCTTATGGCCCAAAAAAACAGCCCATGTTACAAACTTTTCCTTTTCTTCAACATCCTTTTCACAAAGATCTAGCACATAACCTGATCTTTCTTTGAAAATTTTCAATCTCAAACACAAGTTCAAGGTTCATGATCCAACTGATCATTTCATAAATAAGGAAAGATCAGAAAAATGAGGTGTGGAATTTTGTGGAGACAATGCACATTTAATGCTGTTGCCATATAAACATCAATGGCTGTTGAGAGAATAAATTACATGAGGACATTACAGCATCATGTTTGGAGATTTTTAACCTAATGTCAATAAAGGGATTAAAAAAAAAACAAGATCTGCATCAAATCATAGATTGCCTATCTGCTTGAGAGAAGAAAAGTGAGCATCAATTTGGTTCAGAGTTTGTTGATCAATGTTAGTTTTATTAACCAACTTTGGCAATGAATAACCCAATTCTTTCCTTGAGTCTAAATCTTTCTTTATAACTTGCTGCTCCTTGGACGTGTCAGTCTCTTCAGATTCTGCTTGACTGGATGTTGTTTTGTGTTGGTTAAAAAGCTGATGTTTCATTGCCAAGCATGATTTTAAATCCTCCTCATTTCGGGCTTTGTTTAGCTTGTCAATGAGATCACCTAAAGCTCGAGTTCTTTTAGCATGCCAACCTTTTATCGTTTTGCATCCATCATTAAGATTCGTCTGGTCTTCACCCCTATCAGCTTGGGCATGATCAGTGACCTCATCGACGTTATCAATTGTCTCGACTATTTTAATTTTCCTTAGTCCATCTTCAACAATTTTGCGTATCCTCTTTCTAGAATTGTCTGATGTCGATCCTAACTTTAACTTCAACCCAGGTGTCATTTCCTCGGGGTTGGCTTCCGTACCAGAGTTTACAGGGGGTCTGTCCTTAAGAGGCCTATCATCAATCATAGATTTCGTAGAAAAGACCTCTTCCAATAGATTAACATTCTTCATGTATCGATCAAAAGCTTCATTTTCTGCTTCAATATGCCTCTCCCGAAATTCCCTTAACTTGGAAAATCTCCATTCATTGATTGTAGCGGCATCCTAAAATCCTTCTCAAATTAGAATAAGGAAATTGTGTTCAATAACTACAAAGCAGAAGATAAATTGACTAATTATGAACACCTTTCTGGTCAATGGCTTTGGTGAACGGATAGGGAGTCGCACATTGTTGAATTGGGAAAAGTTGCTAGAAAGTTGTCGAAGTGAAGCTACTCTATTTGAAGTCCTGAAACAAAAAACCAACAAAAATGAAAATCTCAATGCCCAGAGCCAGAAGAAAAGCCTAAATATTGCTATTCAGACTATGGTAATGGTAGCCTAATTAATCATGGTCATGATGGAATTAGCACATGTTGAACAGTTGGCTGTAGAGGGGGTTGGATCCTTCTCTGATATCAGGTACAGGAAGGGAAGAATATTATCAAACTAACTTTAAAGGAGTTCACAAGACCCTAAAAATGAGTGAAGAAATCCTCTACGATCTTTGGAACTCACAAATACAAATGTACAACGGCTGTAAAATCTTCTATGATCTTAAACCAATAATATAATGACGAGCATATTGTTCAGTTGCCAGATGAAAATACTTCAAGTTGAATAAAATAAGCAAGATTGTGGAAACCAATATCAGGAACAAAATTCATGGCAGTTGAGACAAAATAAATAAAGGCATAAAGTGAAATCAAACGGTGTTTAGTACTCCCATACCCAGATGATGATGGATCTGGTGATTGCTTGTCAAATAGAGGAGAGCTAGAAGAAGGTGTCTTGTCTGGAAAAGTCGCATTTGCTTTCAACACTGCAGCATAAAATCAAAAATATCAGAATCATATAACAAGTTCTCAAACTAACAAAACCACAAGTCTTCCCTAGCCTAACAACAACAAAATATGCACATAAGCCGATATTCATATTCTAAATGCCCAGATTATATTTGATGAACAAGATAAATTTTCAAGGGGAAAGATCAATATTTACCACTAACTTGACAAGACGCATCAATTTTTTACGACAAACTTTCAATGACATCAAATTTAACTTAACCTTTGAAAAACGTTGTAATTCTTATCTTAAAAGTTACTAGGTCTTGATAGACCATCAATAAAAAATTTGTCCAAACAAATATTCTATGTACCATTAATAAATCATATAAAATATAGGAGGCACGAAAGTCGATGAGACTTCTTAGGAAATCATCAAAAGTCAATGATCCTATTTAGCCAGTGTGGGACTTTATTGCATTCTACTAGGATACCATCGAACAAGAAAATACTCGAGAACACACAAACTCCTCAAAAACTCTGAAATATGAAAATATATTGAAATAATCATCAGCCTTTCAAGAGGGCCTAGACTTTTCCAGCTTTCCCGAGGGAAATTACTACCAAAATCTTCACTGCCTTGCTCTTAAGTTCTTAACCACTATTTATAACTAAACCCTAACAAATTGTTGTCTAATTACTAATATGCTTCTCCTTCCAACTATCTCCGTAACTAGGGGTCTTACACATTCCCAACAATCATCCCCTTGAACAAATGACCACCAAACCTCCCCTCAAATGGTCATCGATCCATCAAGCTCTTCAAGTCAACTCCTCTTGGCATTAGTATACCACTATTCCTGTAGAGCTCTACCACAAATCTCCACCATTGCTATCTTTCAAGAATTACCACTTTGCTATCTTTCAAGACACACCACTTCTTTATTTAGCACTCGAGAATTTTACCAGCATGGCTAAGTCAAAAGCATGACCCCGATACCACTTGTTAGAGACAACAACGTGTAAGGGTCCTAGTTATGGTTATATTAGGAATATTAATATGTTTATGAGTAAGGGCATATTAGTAATTAGCTAAGGACTTTATTGAGGGTTTTAGTTATAAATAGAGGTAGTGAGTTTGGTTAGGGATTTCCCTTGTAGGAGTCTGGGAGAGTGTAGCCTCTCAAATGGCTATGATATATTGTAACTTCTCTTATATTTCAATACATTTCTATCTTTGAGAATTTTGTGCTCTTGAAACTTTCTTGTTAGATGGTATCCTAACACAACCCTCCAAATATCTCCATTGGTATGAGGTCTTTGAATGAAACCAAAAACAAAGTCACGAGGAATTTTACTTCCTCTAAATCAAAACTAGAATTAAAGGGCATAGTTGTACAATCTTATTTTCATGGAAGATCAACATCTTCTTAGAATTCAAGGGCATAGTTGTACAATCTATAAAATAGAACAGATCTTGTACAAGTGAGGTCATGACATCTTCCTTCATCACCCAAGACTAGAGATATTTGTATATGGACCACTTAATCCCACAGATTTCTCATAGTTCTTTTCTCTCCCCTATGTAATTCCCAGCCCCCACCCTACACTTATCCTCACTTTGGATGGTTAGAATTTCAGATAATGTCAAGGTTTTTGCCTGGCAATCCATACACGACAGATTCAGTATAATTGAGCTTTACCTAAAGATTGACCTCTCGCATCTCTTGGACCTCATTTGTGCCTCTTATGTAAGGGTGCTTCTTAACTGAAGCACGCTTTATAGAGATGTCAAATTTGAAATTAAAAATAAATAGATAAATAAAATAAAATAATGTGCATACCCACCCCAGGACTCTGACTTTGGAGATATTGAGGATTTGTCCTTATTTAAGCTCACTCAAAGATTTGAACATGCAACCTCTAGGTAGGTGTTAGTGTTAATCAGAGATCGCAGGTCTTATAGAGATCAGTTTTCAAGTCCAATTCGCAAGGTTGAAAATTTTAAAAGGGGCTCAAAACCCTTTTGAAGAGATGTAAATCTTGATTAAGCTTAATGCCTACCTTTAGATGTCAATGAGTAAGGAGTTTAGTGGTTACCTATCATCACTTTTCTAAATTATTACAGCCCTTTTGTTGTAATTTCTTTTAGTTTGTTTCCCGTGTAGAGTTCTCGCTTTTTTCTTGCAGTAAACATTTGTATTTTTTAATTAATCTTTAATGAAACTTTGGTTTATAATAAAAAGAGAGAAAGAGAAGCATAAAATACTCCACCCAATCAGTTATATAATGAGTTTAAACATTTCTGAAGGAAAACTACGCAATTATTTCAAACCCCCTTCCCCTCCTATTTGCTAATAACCACCCCTTGGGGCAAGCCTAATATTACCCATTAACCATGCAACCTTTAAGGAGCTGTTTGGGCAAGCATTATTCAAGACTATAATAACCACCTCTTGCTACAGTGAATACTATTTTATACTTTCCTATATTTCAAACCCCACTCCTCTCCTATTTGCTACCATTTTTACTATTTTACATTCATTATTTTTTTTCTTAAAATAGTTTACACCTCACGTACGTACTATTATAACTCAAACAAAAATAATCTACACCTAAAACACAAACTATTATAAACCAACTATAATAACCTAGGACTACAATAACCAACTCCTTGCCCTATAAACCTCCTGAATATAAAGCCCTGTATTTATTACTTATGCGAGGAAATTGCCAAATGAAAATTTCATGCAACTATCACAATTTAATTCTCCTTAGTAATAATGCCATATGGCGGTTTCATGCAGCCAACTTGTGTCTCAAATTAAACTCTCCTTCTACTGCCTTTTCTTCTTCTTTCTATTTATTTTCACCTTTTCTGTAACTATTTACATGCTTTTGTTCTCCTTCTTCCAACCATTCTCTTCTTCTTTCTTTCCATTCCTTTGTTTTTTCTTTTTAAAGAGGGAACTTCTTTCTTTTCCTTTGTTTTTTTCTATACTTCTTTTTGTCTTGTCTCTTTCACTAGACTTTTTTATTTCTCATGTTTTGATACAGCAAAAGAAAAAAAAGGGGGGAAACGAGGACAGGTGCTCATCTTATCTTAGGGAAAAGGCACATCAAGGCGACAACAGGGACAGTTAGGCAAGCGTCTGGTTGAAGGAGCTTGCCTTAGCTGCATTCAAACCACAACAACCAAAGATTGCCTCACCTCTCGCCTTAAGTGACCCAAGGCGCACACCTTGAAACACTGTATACAGTTAGTGTCTAACACATTCATTGCACCAACAAGTGTCCAAGATGTGTCCAACTAATGTCAGAGTGCTCAAGAGTCCAACACATGTTGGACTCAGACGCACTAGCCAAACTTAGTATATGTGCTTCTTAGATGATAAGGACGAGCAAAGCAAAAGGCCCTAGGTGCACTTGATGGCTTTTGAATGTGAATCCATCTTTCACTAAGAAAGATGATATATATTTTAGCTTCTATAGAAAGAAACAGAAGAATACAAGAGGCATTCCACAAAATAGTTTAGCAAAAAAGCCAAACTAAAACAAAAAAAGGGAATCAAATCTAACAAAATAAGACCTAAAGAGTAATTACAAAATCATTGTACATCAAATCCAAAGAGAGGCTATAGCGAGGAACCATATATCTTCCAAGCAGTCTCAACCCCTCTAGAAATCAATCCAAATATCACATTTGAATGTTTTAAATGGCTTAAAGCAATGTAAAGGATTTTTTATCCTAAGAGTGGTGCAATACATAAGCGTCAATTTAACTACAAAGAATTTATAAAAATCTTTAAGTGGACCACAAATTACTGATCACAGTGATTACATAGAGAGAAGAAAATATCATCTCGAGTTTTCTTAAATCTTAACATCACCACTCTCATATACACATAAGCCTCTTTCAAACCAAAAAATAGCAACTTTCAGTCCATAATATGAGTTCCTTTCGAAACATTAAGTGAATATTGTGTTCTGAGAATCACTAGTTCCTTTTCTAGCTAGAGTGTTCCAAGGTTACAAGGGATGTATCCCCACCACAACCGCATAATCCCATCCCTATACTCAGAAAGGGCAGAGATGGAAGTGAAGATTCAACACACCACACATACACACACAAACAAGAATAATCCATGATAGACAAATTGACATTCGCTAAAACTGACATCCCATGGCAAGAAATAAATAACAAAAACAGAGTAACAGTGTAGCCAATACATAGATCGGTTTCTTACCGTGAATATAGCATGGGTTCTGGTTTCTCGCACAACAGCTCTTGCATGATTCATAAGGACACCTGCAAGCAAATTTCTGTTTAGGATAATATTGTTGAAGATTCTAAACAATGACTTGCAAATCAAATATCAAATCAGCTAATCAGCTAATGCAAGGGCCAAATAATATAACCAAATCTACTTATGAGAAAATGTAAGATAAGTAGACGTTAAATTCGAAAATTTCCCAAGTACCGTCCCATACATACTAAGCTGAAGAAAACAATCCACAAACCAAAACAAATCTAGGGTTTCAAGCGCATGACAGATGAAATTCAAGTCAAAAGGAGAGGAAACAGCAAGTGAAGAGATTATTAAACCTGGAACGAGCAACATTCCCACAAACCCTACACTTGGGTTTGTTAAGGCCGCGGAGAGTCTTGGGCGGCGTTCCTGTACGGTTGGCCAAGTGATTGGGGGAAACAACGACGTTAGCCGCAACCGCGCCGGCAGTGGTGGTGGCAGTGTCAGAGCTGTTGTTGCTAAGGGTTGGCGACGGAGCCGCCATGCAAGGGTTAGAGAAGAAGAAAGAAGAGGAAAGGAGGGGGAATTTGGAGGGGAAGGGCTAGAAAGAGGGTGGGAATTGGGAAATTGGTGAAGAATTTTTGAAAATTTGTTGAAAGGCGGGAGATTTTTGGGTTATTTGTTAGTGTTTTGTTTTGAGTTTGGCGGTAACAGATCGGGAAATCGGCGACGGTGGGAAACTGTAAAGAGATCCGGCGAGCATTCAGTCCCCCTTCCCTAAACGGTTTTCGTGGCATTTCCTATTTTTATTTTATGAAAATTAAATATAATCTTCCATTCGGCCCAACCCTTTGCTTTTGGGCTTCCTTTATTGGGCCTTCTCTATCGGCTGAACCTATATTGGGCCTCCGAGTTCGCTTCTCTTTCTTCTTCTTTTTTTCCTTTCCTTTTTGCATTTTAAACATATTCAGACTATACAATTTAATTTGAGAGTAAAATTACAAATGTTCCTAAGCATTTCAAATGAATTCTATTGCTTTATTTTTATCCTATTAAAAAAATATACTTATTTAATATTATCACATTCTAGTTTCCAATTAATAAAAATCTCTATTATAAGTCTATATTAATAAATTTTTAACTTTAAAAATATCCAAATTTTAAGGACTCAACCGAAAGAAAATTCAATGTTGGCTTTGATAAAATCATAATATTTTCCACATTTTGCTTATTGTGTATGTATATGTACATGTGTGATGTTTGTGTATATAGAGAGATAGATATAATAATAAAAGGCTATAGATAGGAATGAAAAATAAAGATGAGAATGGATAACATTTGCAAGAGAGATCATAAGAGCACCTCATTTTCATAAATCCATACATGTGGTAGATACTATTTATTTTATATATCCACATCTCTTTTTTCTCATTATTATTTTTATGATTTTTATTATTGGAAATTTTATTTTGGTTCAATTTAATGATTAGTTTAAATATTGCAATTTCATATTGTTTTAATGGTAAAATATTGGAATTGGAGGCTTGAAGAGTTTGGTGCCTACCATCCATCAAGGATTTAAGTTTGTGTCGAAAATTTTGAGGTGATTTGGTATGAAGAAACGTTATTATGGATAAATTATTGTTACGTTTATCTAAAGTGATCCGTTGTGAAATTGTGATGTCTAAATTGATGTTAATTTGGTGTTTTTGGTAGGATTAAATTAAGTTGGTTTCCTTGGTTTTAATTGGATGGTTTTTGTAATTAGCTCAAGCAAGGTTTACTTGTTTGAATTACTTTGAGTTACAAAAATGTGTAAATTGAATTTTTTGAAAAAAGTAAAATGAATTGGGAGTAGTTGAAGTGCCACCTTAATTATTTCACCCTAAATGTATTTAAATATACAAGATTTTGTAGTGTAATTACCTAGCAATTCAACTACTTCCAATTCACTTGTGTTTTTCATATAGCTTGATCTACACATTTTTTAATCCTTAGATGCAAAATTAATATGGCTACATCAAGAACTAGGCCCGTGCATTTTCACAGCATATTAGGTCCAATTTTTGTAGCAGAGAAAATGATATAAGATCATCAACCAATTTTGTTACTTTATCTTGAATTTGTGTCATATAATTGTGAATACCCGAAAATAAAGCCAATGACAAATGATTTCACATTAATGGAAACAATTTTCTTCTAAACAAACTACAAGCAAAAATAACATCTAAATCTCTTGACTTTCTATCCTAGTCTTTAACTTAAAGTGAAAAATATACTCTCATTCATTCCTTTAATATTCATAGTCACACACATGTCTTAGTTGGATCCAAGGCATTTTTCCAAACTGAGGTAGGTTTAGTGATTGTAGTAATAGTCATGGGTAAACGTGTGCACCTTCACTCTCATTCCACCCGCAATAATTGTATTGGACATATCTCATGACTCATATTTATCCAAAATGTGTATCACAAACTTCGATCAGATGCACATA
Organism: Cucumis hystrix; assembly: GCA_025688845.1. Taxonomy (NCBI): domain Eukaryota; kingdom Viridiplantae; phylum Streptophyta; class Magnoliopsida; order Cucurbitales; family Cucurbitaceae; genus Cucumis; species Cucumis hystrix. The sequence continues at coordinate 25,309,539 of CM046888.1, forward strand.
GATTATAGAATATATGTTTATTTTCTAAAGATAACATGTAGGTAGGATATTGCAATCATTATGAAATAATCACTTTACCTATTGTTCTCAAACCGCTATAAATTAGATAATTTTTCTATGCCCTTGTCCTCCTCTATCAGTCTATAATATTCTTAATTTTTCTCTCGATAATATTCTCCGTCAATCAAATTAATCTTGTTTTGTTTGAACAAAAATATTTAAAATAAAAAATAAATCATTGGATCTCACAAAGTAACGAAAGAATAATAACATTAAAAATAGTAAGCAATCGCTCGCACATGCACTAGATTTAAACCAAAAGCCTAAGGATAGTGATATATTAATTTAACCATATTGAAGTTGAGAATATGGATCCCACAAATTAACGAAAGAACAATAACATTATCACATTATTGGCAAAGTTCGAAATGTTGATCATGTCGATGGAAACATTAAGGTTTCAATTATTTTATGGAAACATCGGCAAAGATTTCATTCAACTTTATGAAAATTAGTGGACATTGTTATTTAGTTAATCAAACGTTGATTATGACTTAATTGGACTATAATTGACATTTTTTTCTTTGTTTATATAAAGTAATATAACATTTAAATGTATATTGTAAATATTTGGATAACGCGAGACCGGTGAAAATTAAAAAATATATATATATATATTATTCATTTTGAAAAGGAAAAAAATTCCTTCATGAAAAATGACATTCGCCTATGAAACTATACAATTGTATGTAAATATAGGAAGTATATATTACTGTTTGTGAGTTGAACATATACACTTTCTAAACACACAGTCTTAACTCAAACAATCTTTATTGAATAATCAACAAAACCCAACCCAACCATGAAATATTTGGATTGTCTGATCTATACTATTATTTAAATTTTCGTTTAAAAAAAAAGTAACATTTTATTATGTGAAATTTTTTTGTTTAATTATTTTCACATATTGAAATAAGACGAGAAAATCAATTTAAATTTTAAATTTGTGTAATAAAAAGATTGTTTTCACAGTGTTAAAAAGCTGTTTTAAATAATTTTTGGATAATTAACAATCCAAAAATCATAAAATTAGGTTCAACCAAAATAAAGATATATGCGTACCATATGTTTTTAATGATAAACATTTATTTACAAATGATTTAAGTGTTTTAAAACACTTTGAATCGCTCATATTTGACATTAAACGAATAAGTTGGTATCTAAATGAGAAATTTGATGTGGCATGCATTGACGAGTGATGGGTGGGTGGACGGTGCGCCGACCATAAAATGCCGCATGATGGATTGTTGAAAAGTTGAAAACAAAAAAGAGAAAGAGATGGTTTTTTTTTCTTTTTACAAATATAACATGTGAGAGAAAATTGTTAGTTTACCTATTAGAGATGATTTCTTTTTTTTTTTTTTTTTTTTTTAAATTTAAAAAATAATTAATTTTTTTTTTTTACCTATTTGAAAAAATTTTTTTTTTTTTTTTTTTTTTTTTGAACAGTGAAAAATGGTTCAAGTTTTTCTTTAGCCCAATGTGAAAAAAAAGAGAGTCATGTAGATTTTGTTTTTTCTTCATATGGGTAAAAAAAAAGGGTCGTATAGGTAAATCGTTGAACCACTGTAAATTTCAGTGTCATATATTAAATTTTATGATGTTAGATTGATTTGTTGCTTTTTCTATTTGTGATATTAGCTATTGACTTGAATAGGTTACTTGATTAATTTTTAAAATTAAAATTCAAGTTCAATTCATTGGTAGACACATATGTTCACCTATAATGTTGTTGTTTGATCATACACATATTAATTATATTGAAAATTTTAAATATATATTTTTTTAATATTAGTAATAACTTCAAGTTATTTTAGGTAAACTTCATGAATCAACCTAACCTATAAGTTATCATTTATTTGAACTCAATCCAAACTGTACATTAATTTTTTTTATTGAAACCATAAAATTGAAAATATGTTTTAATCGATCTCAAGATCACACGTAAACATGAACTTAGACGCTCCCCTTAGCTCGAGGTAGAATCTATAAATTTTTAATTAATTCAATAGTGGAAAATAGGTCCACCTAACTTGAAAAGTTTTCAAATACAAAATAGGAATAAAATTTTCTTGTTCATTTATTAAAAGGAATAATACAAAAGCTAAGTAGGTCTAATTAATCATACACATATTTACACGTACAAAGGCTTATCCAAGTCAACTTAAGAGAACCAAATAATTGACACACACATACAACTTGCCATTTATATATATTATAATTTCTATACATACATTTACTAATTTATAGAAAAAGAGATTCAAACAAGAAAGTTATATTAAATATTGGTATATTTGATTGAGATATTTTTCCAAAGTAGGCTTTGAAAAATGTGTTTAGAAAATTATGGTGAGGAGGTTGCTTGAAGTAATTTTAAAATAATTGTTCCCCAAAGTTAGAAAAAGTACATTAAAATATCATACAAAACGAGAAAAACCAAAACTATATTATATATTTAGTCTTTAAAAATTATTTATCTTCAATTCTTGAAATTTTAAAAAATATCGTACGAAAGCATTCTATGCAGGTGTACACTTAAATTATTGTTCGACCAAAAAATGCTAAAATGCTCGTTTAGTGTAATGATATGTGACATTCGACTAAATTATAATAAATATCAATATCAAGTAGAAATAAAAACTCAATTAATTAATTAAACTATATGAATTAGAATGTCTCTTAAAACTATATATTTGCATTTTAGGTTTAGGGTGGAATTGATGTTAGATTTTTGAAGGGTCAAAAGTGATTGTGAAAGAAGTTTAATTGTTTTTCTCTTCTTTTTGTATTTGTTGGTAAGATAAATTAAGACCAAATCTATTAAAATCACTTTTAAATACACACAGTCCATTTCATACCTCTTAAAAAAAAGTTTTATTGTGAAATTCATTTTTCTATAAGAAATATTTTTTAAAATAGTAAAATAAATTAAAATATTTACAAATTATAACAAAATTTTAAATTCTATCCATGATAGTCACTGGTATATTTTTATCACTGTATATCAATGTCACTGATATGAACATATAAGCATATTAGTGATTATCAATGTCTATTATTTATATAATCTAAAAATTTTGTTATATATTGTAATTATTTTGTCAAATTTGTTATTTTTTACAATTCTCTTATTTCATATATATATATAATCTAAAAAAAAAAAAAAGAAGAAGAAGAAAGAAGAGTGGAGTAAAATGAGAGAGAAAAAATGGACATGATTAAAAAGTGATTTTCTTTGGACTAAACTAACCATTATATTTGACCAAAACCACACCAAAATGATTAAAATCACTTTTAAACATTAATAGCAGAGAATCCATTTCAATGGTAACAAAATTAAAGTATAAAATAAAACATTTAATTAATTAAAAAAATTTAACAAATTTTAAAACGTAAAAAAAGAAAAAGAAGAAGAAGAATAACCCTTTGAATCAAATTGAAGTGGAAGTGGGCATAGAGTGATGTTGGAGTTGCTATGTCAGCAACTCCGATGATTGCCACGTAATCACGTGAAAGTCCAAGTAGGTATGAACTAAAGAGCCAAAACAAGGTGGCTGCCACCTGCTACACGTTATTTATTCCCTTTTTTTTTCCTAATTTAAACTCCATGAAACTGTCTATGAAATTTCCTATATCGAAATATCATATTGCCCATAAATCCACTAATCATTAAAACACATAATTATTCTCTTCCTTTTACTTTAAGTTATCCTAATTAAATAATAACAATAATTAATAGACTTTCAAGTGTAGTCTTTTTAAAAAAAAAATTCTTCTTCCTCTCTTCACCAACCCCAAACTTTATTAACAAACTTTTGAGTATAATTTATTAAGATATGTTTCAGTAAACTCGTGTAAATACTATTTTATACCTATCAATTAGAAACAAAAATATTAGAATTCAATACTGATGATGGTGACTTGGTGCAATCAATTCAATTTTGACAACAAGTGCTAACATATTTATAAAAAAGAAACTCAATCTTTCTATCTATTTTTTTCTTTCACATTTATGAAATAACTCTTCCTTATTCTTTTAATCTACTTTTTACAATTATTGAGTAGGTAGGCCAAACATAAGGTGAGCATCAATTGGTTGGAATTGGCTTTTAAATTACCAAAGCGCTACCAAACCAACAATGGTCAATTTAGTGATTGTCAATCAACCAAACTATGAAAATGTACAAACTTTTGAATTTTTTAAAAAATATTGTGGTTTTTTTTCCAAACCGCGTTGTTGAACACTTTATTTCTGACCGACCACCTTCGCCTTGATTGATTTTGGTCAGCCGATCTATCACACTCACTAAGTGTGATAGTTCAATTTATCAAATTTAGAGCTAACGGAAAACCAAACCAAATCAATTGATTTTACACATGAAAAAATTCAAACCAATGTACAAAAATAACAAAACCAACCAACTAATTTTATTTAAATTGATTTATTATTGGTTTGATTCTCAATTTTTGGCAATTCTATTTTTTCTTCCAAATCTCTATTGTTACTCTCCAATTTGTTTTGAATGTATCATTATTGCTAACTTTAAATTAAAACTATGTCTATTTCTTTGTAACGTTGCTATTTGAAATTTTTATTTTTTTAACACTATTATAAATAAAAAGAACATGCATGTACATAATAATTGACCTTTTTTTTCTAGCACCTACTAAAACCATTTAATAAATAATTTAATTTTAAGAGCATTCACCAATCAAAATCTGATTTAAACCAATATTTTTCTGTTTTCTATAAATATAAATCGAGAAATTCAATTTGATACTAAAAAAACAAACTATAGTATAAATTTTAAAACCAATACTTTTCTGTTTTCTCTAAATATAAATCGAGAAATTCAATTTGATACTAAAAAACACCCTATAGTATAAATTTTAAATTGGTTTGGTTTTTGTATGGCTCGTAATGGCTAATAATACGCACACGTAGCCAAAGGGTGGCCTAAAGGCTAAAACAAAAAATGTACGGATAGGTTACTTATGGACCTAATAATAATAAATGAGAGGTGAAGGCAGCATTGAAGTTGGAGTTTGATCCAAAACTCCACAACCGCCTTATCAAGAAGATATTGTGTGTTTGTGTGTTCTCTTTTTTGTGGGGTCCGTTAAAGAAATTTCCAAAACAAACCGAGGTGAAAATCAAATTACGTAAGTCTTAAAGGGCTTTTCAACAAAACCCAACTCATTTTAAATAATTCCAACGACGAGAGGAAGAAAAAGAAAAAAAAACTGAATCAAAAGAGATTCAGAATGTTTTTGCAAACCTCAACGTCGTCGTTTTAATCCCTTAAACCTCCCCCTACTCCATCTTCACACCATTGCCACATACGTCCCTCTCTCTTTCTTAATTTCTTTGATTTTGTAAACTTCATTTTCTCTCTCTTCTTCATCAAATTGCAATCATGGTGGAATCGGTTGAGTTACCGAGTCGACTCGGGATTCTTCCTTTCAGAAACAAGGTTCTTTTACCTGGCGCCATTATTCGGATTCGATGCACTTCATCCAGCAGGTATCTCTTAACAAATGCTACTGATTGCACCTTTATTTTTCTTTTTCTTGTTGTTGTTCCGGCGATGCATAATTTCAGTAATCATGATGTTGTTTTGTTGAGCTTCAACAAAACTCTGATTGGCTTGGTTTCGGTTTGAGCGGTTTTGACCTTTTTTTGTTTCCTGGTACTTTGGATCATCACTTAACTCCGTTGATATCAGTTTTTGGATTCTTGTTGAAATGAGATTGAGGAATTTGTTTGAACTGGAATTTTATTCTGGTCAATTTTCCTTGTTTTTTTTTTCGTCTGTACGGTATAGCGTGGGAGAATTTTGTTTGTGTTTGACTTTTGTCTGTATCTTTTGATAATTAGTTCATAGTTTAAGTTGGAGCTTAGTTTGAACCTTTTGAATTATTTTCTTTACTTTGAAAATCTGATGTTATCGGTCCTACTTGGATTCTTTTGTTGCGAAATTGTGCACGTTTTATGGAAGTTGACTAAAGGTTGACTTGAAAAATGTTCTACTATGGACACAGTGTGAAATTGGTGGAGCAGGAGTTGTGGCAGCGAGAAGAGAAAGGATTGATTGGTATTCTTCCAGTTCGAGATGATGCTGATGCACCGGCAATTGTCCCTGTGTTATCTCAAGGTAGTCAAGTTGCTGCGTATTTTATGAATCATTTAGTCTTAGGTGGCTGCATTTTGGTTGGAAATCATATTGTATGAGGAATTTTTTGTTTGTATGATCTGTTTGTATTGCTTGATTATGGCATGTCGAGGAATGAGTTATTAAACTGCTTCGGAAATAATTATAATGGTTAGGTGTGGGAAGTGATTCTGGAGATCGTAGCTCAAGGGTTCAATCTGGAACCTCTGACTCACAAAGAGTAGATGGGAAAAATCATCAGGAAGTTATTCAATGGCATTCAAGGTATAATGTCTATTTTGTATTTTGTTATTTCATAATTTAGTTGTTTCTGTTTAAACCATCAGATAGGAGAATAAGTTCTTTTCTCTTGCAACTTTTTCTCATTGGATTGGATATCTTTCTTCTCCATATAATTCAATACACAATTTTGGAATTCTGTATGTGTAATATTGCAAAATGAAAGATGGGGTAATAGTTGAGATGCTGGCTGTCTAAAATTCTTTCTATCAGGGGTGTTGCTGCTCGTGCCTTGCAGCTGTCTAGAGGAGTGGAGAAACCGAGTGGAAGGGTGACATATACCGTTGTGCTAGAAGGTTTATGTAGATTTACTGTTCAGGAACTTAGCACCAGAGGAACATATTATACTGCACGAATATCACCTTCAGAAATGACAAAGGCAGGTTGGTGGTTTAGTGCATTTTTATATGCTGTAAATTGGTGGAAGAATGTAATTTTTTGGATCATTTTAATTGTTAGTGGAAATTTTTGTTTTTTTTTTTTTGTTTTTTTTGCTCCTTTTCAGTTTCTGCAACTTATTCATGTTGAAGCTTAAATCGCTTTTAGGTGATGCTATGGATATGTTATCATCATGTCAAACCCTTTTCTATTGTATTTATAGCAAAGATGTCAGTCTCACACAACATTTATTTTTTGGTTCTGATATCCTTTACTCTATGAGACAAGAACAGAATCCAGAGTCTTGGTTTGCAGAACTGTCTGGTTTTGATGTCAATTTTAGCTAAAGCTCAAGGATTTAACACATTACAAGGGCATATAATGAATTAGATTAACACAAAACAAGGGTATATAGTGAAGTGGACTTTATTCTTATCTTTGTATAACTGCTACTTTCTAAATATCAAGTATAAAATCCTAAAGCTTAAAGCTCGATTTAGAATTTGGGATCTCAATTTTTTGAAATCATCTTGGTGTTAGAATTTGAATCTCACAAGTTAAAGAAGGGAAATTGCGTTAGAAATAGTAAACAATCACACACACTCACTGGATTTAAATCAAAAGCCCAAGGATGGTGTGTAGTTTTTTTTACCTAGGGGCTCTTGATTACAAGCAATCTTGACATAACAAATAAACATGCTGGAAAGTTATCATCAACTGCTAAATGAACATTAACACTGTAGCCAATTAATTAGACACTTCTTTAATCGTCAAAGTGCTTTCCCATTAGATAGCCTGTTTTAAGCCAATAGCAGTTGAGAGGCTATATAAGTTTCATTTAGTATAACTTGTAAGAAAAATATTTGAGATTTGATGTCATAATGAGTTTAAAAGTTCCGGTATTTCAATTTGGAACCAAAAACTTGATGAAAGTGTAATTTTAGTGCGTATACGTGAAAATGTTGAATCTTTATATATGGATCTGAAGAATTTACTGCCTTGAATGCATTACTAATGTTTAAATCCATATCTATGGATTTGCAGTATATATATATTCTGGTATTCCTAGAATATATATCTATATAAATCTGGTATATATTGGACATCTCTCTTGTAATCACCTATAGGTGTTTTGGTTTTTTTTTTCCTTTTCTCATTTATCAATGAAATGTTCCTTTATCCACAAAAAAAAAATAAAAAAAATTGTATGACTAATATGGTCCATTGTCAGGAGGAGGCTGTAAAACACGTTGAGTGTTCTGGGTTCTAGTGTACAGTCCCTGAAACTTGCTTTGTTTTCTTGGCTTTATCAATGCTTTTCTTTGGAAGAGGTTTTCTATATAGACTTTTTGAGTTTGTTTATTAAACAAATATGTTTGCCTTTTGAAACTCATCTGCTGATGTTGCTTACTTCTTTCTCATCGTAATTAGAGATGGAGCAAGTGGAGCAAGATCCAGACTTTATTTCATTATCTCGACAATTCAAAGCTACTGCAATGGAGCTTATATCCGTTCTTGAACAGGTACCCGGTGATGTGATCTCTTTTGTTCTGTTACATGGTTATTATCTTTATTGAGGGTATTGAAAGGTGGTGTGTTTCATGAAAGAAAGATATGGAATCAAATCATTAATTTTATGGTCAGTTTGTATGGTGCCTAGAGACAAGACTATTCCTAATGCTAATATTCTTTCAGACCGGACTATTGCTATTTTTGTTGAAAGAATCCAACTGGTTATTCCTAGAACTGTATTCGATGAACAATTTGCTTTTGTTAGAGATGATGAGACGATTGAAGTTGTTTTTTTTTCTTCTTGAAACAATAAATAGAAGGCAGATTCAAGGGCTATTTTTCTTTTTAACTCTTTACTGAAGGCTGGTTCTATTTTCCCCGAAGTTAACAGGGTGTGGTTAAAGGCTGTTTGTAATCAAGATGTCCTGGAAAAGCTTATAATATAGTTTGGTTTGTTCGTTGGGTGGGGTTTAAATATTGTAAATAGGTTATACAAGAAATGTCCTCACATAAGTCTTATCTTTCAATCTGCATTTTTGTTTTACAGCATAGGAAAGTCATGAATTTTTGTTCTTATAGTAGTGAATGTTAGACCCCTACTATCTTGATCTTTAGTGTTTCTTGGGCTTTGATAAACGGTTAATGGGTAACACTTTCAGTTACTTTGAAGCTGAAATTTAAAAGCAAAGCCAGGATTTTATGATTCATGTCATAATTGGAATGGAAAAAAAAAAACAAAAAGTTCTTTGAAGGGAAGTCATTGGAGTGAAGTCATAGGGCGGGTCTAGTTGAAAGTTACTGGAATTCAGTCTCAATTTCTTTTATAAATACTCTTCTAAAGTTGTGCTTCTTTTTTGGTTTAAATCTGTATGGGGAATTTTTTAACTGCTCTTGAAGGAAGTTATTAGTTGCTGGTTCTTTGTTGGTAACTGATTCAATGGAAAATTTTGTTTCTTTATCAAATGGTATTTTTTCTTTTCTTGATTATATGTATTCCTCTATCTTTTAAATTGAGTCCATTCAATTTTCATCATTTCTGTTATTACTATGCATATCTAAGTCATCCTTTGGAACAGTAATTCACACATTTTTCCGCTTCTAGAAACAAAAAACTGGAGGGCGGACAAAAGTTCTTTTGGAGACAGTTCCAGTTCATAAACTGGCTGATATATTTGTTGCCAGTTTTGAGATGAGCTTTGAAGAGCAACTATCTATGCTGGATTCAGTTGATTTAAGAGTAAGGCTTTCAAAAGCAATGGAGTTAGTTGACAGGCATTTACAGGCAAGTTTTGTATCAAAGAGTTAATGATAGTAAAAGTTCACCTGAATATTATCTTTTCTTCTTGTGAAGTCATGTTGTTATTAACTTGCAACAGTCGATACGTGTAGCAGAGAAGATTACGCAGAAAGTAGAAGGACAGTTATCAAAATCACAGAAAGAATTCCTTTTGCGTCAGCAGGTTAGCGTTTTCACAGCATTCAGCAATTATAGTTTATATGTAGTCAGACAGTAGGAATATCACTCTATGTCCCAGGTTTTTGTTATTTTACAGTCTTGCTGAGTTTGTTTGATTATCACCTAAAGATGAAAGGATGGGCTTTTGTTTCATGCTTTATCAATGGTGTCATGTCTAATGCCATGTTATTATATGCAATTGTAAAAATTCACAAGTATGTTGCATGGCTGTCAACCTACTATTTTAGCTATTCATGCATATGGTCTTACCTTTCACATTATTAATTACCTTTGATAAGGGTTACAGACCTCCACATGTCTCCACAATTATATGATATTCTCTGATTTGAACATAAACCTTCATGGCTTTGCTTTTAGTACTACCTAAAAGATCTCAGACCAATGGAGATAATTGTCCTCACTTATATACCCATGATCACTTCCTTCCTTAACCAATATAAGACTTCTTTTTGCACTCCTAACAACCTTTTATGTTGATTTCTATAGCGTTATTCAAATATTTGATGCATATCATTTCTACATTAGGACCAACTAATGATCGTTTCTAATAATTTAGTAACCTCCTTAACACTTTTAGTTTTAGCTGATTTTATTACTTTATTGTAATTGCTATGTTCATCAAATACAAATTGATTGTGGTATGATTACTTGTTTGATCCAATATATTGTCATTCCCAAGTAATCTAATTTACTGTTCTTATTGTTGAGAAAAATTTCATGTTTTCCTGAGATATCTGTTGTTGTGGAAAAGCACCTCTGTCAGAGGTCAGGTTTCACCATGTGATTCAGTGGATGGTTGGTAACACTATTTGTTCAATACCACTAGACCCTTTTCAATTATTGCATAATGTGTAGATGAGAGCCATAAAGGAGGAGCTTGGTGATGACGACGATGAAGATGATTTGGTTGCCCTAGAAAGAAAGATGCAAAGTGCTGAAATGCCTGCTAATATCTGGAAGCATGCTCAGAGGGAGTTGAGGTTTGACTTTCTGAGAAATATATAGTGTACGATTTTTTTGTGCAACAAATGTATTAATTTGTTATCATAGTAAGCTAGCAGTAGCAAACCACTGGGACAAAAATAGTGAAATAATATTTTTTCTTTTTTGTTTTGTTTTTTTCTAATTGTTGAAATGGTGTTTATATTTAGTCCTTTGGTGGATATATAGTGCTGAAATCTGTATAATGGCCTATTCTTATTATTGTTACTTAATTCGCTCACTGTTATATTATTAGTCTGAAGTTACTTTGTTAAGTATTATTGTGTTGACTGAATGATAGCTTCTGTGGAGGGGATATTTTACCTTTCTAAGCTCTTTAATATTAACACAATATCTTACAGTATTATAATGGAATTATCAACTCAATATCTTTCAAAATGATGTCCTTATCTGGAGCAAACGACGCCACCAGTAGAGGTCAAAGAAAGATTATATGGACGAGTACCCTAGGAAGTAGGTTTGTGTTGCTATACACAAGATCAAACATGCACAATGAACCTTGAACGCTTGCTAGAAAAATTAATGTTTTAGGGGAAATTATCAATGACATTGGTGCATCTTTGATTTTGACATACTATATCATTGTTGGCAAACTCTTCTAGCTGATCAGATCTGACTTTTATGTGATCGGATTTGATTTTAACGTGTCGGCCAATTTTACACATTTAACTCTATAACCTTCACAGGAGCCTTAAAAAAATGCAACCTCAACAACCTGGGTATAATAGCTTGCGAGTTTACCTTGAGCTTCTTGCTGACCTTCCATGGAAGAAGGCTACTGAAGAAAATGAATTAGACTTGAAAGCCGCAAAGGAACGTCTTGACAGTGACCATTATGGTTTGGTCAAGGTCAAGCAACGAATTATTGAATATCTTGCTGTTCGGAAGGTAACTTGTCATATAATTTTTTTCCAACTCGGTATTTTCATATTTTAGTCAAATGTAGTATTATATGACACCGTTCAACGTTTTCAGCTTAAGCCAGATGCAAGAGGGCCTGTGCTGTGCTTTGTAGGGCCACCAGGTGTGGGAAAGACATCTTTGGCATCATCTATTGCTGCTGCTCTGGGCAGAAAATTTGTACGTATATCCCTGGGTGGTGTTAAAGATGAGGCTGATATTAGAGGACATAGGAGGACCTACATTGGAAGCATGCCAGGGCGTCTTATTGATGGACTAAAGGTACTCTTTTCCTCTCCACTTTTTGGTCCAAATTTTAATTGCTCTTTCAGAATTATTATTTAGCCAAAGCTTCGGTGTTTGTTTGCAGCAGATTCTTGGTAGAATAAAATATTGTTTTGGTGATCATTGTCTATAGTGTTTGATGCTTCTTATTCAGTCCATTTTTATCTAGTATCATTTTTCCTTATCACCTTATGAACGTTAATGTATGGCTGTTTTACCTTTCAAGAAAGTTAAGATGCTTATCAATGGTAAGAAGCCTTTGTGAGTTATGGTTAGGAAGGAATAGGAAATTTTTTGTTGTTATTCCTCTCATCTAATTGTAGTTGATTGGAATTTTTTTATATCACTTGGCTTACTTAGTTTGATGCTTTATCTACCTTTCCCTTCCCTTGAACTTTCTTCTTTGATATTCTACAGAGAGTATCTGTTTGCAACCCAGTCATGCTATTAGATGAGATTGACAAGACAGGTTCTGATGTGCGAGGCGATCCAGCTTCAGCTCTACTGGAGGTTCTTGACCCTGAACAGAACAAAAAGTTCAGTGATCAGTATCCTAATCAAATGGTTATTATTTTTATTTATTTGTAAACTGCCTGCATTTTGGTTATAGAGCTTGCTTTGGTGTTAAGCTTTTGTATGTATTCATGAAGGCAAGGATGAAGGTAAGGGTTATTTAAAAGGTTTTCAATAGATCAAAACATTAGTGTCCCTGAAATACCACTCTCTCGGCATCAACTCTTGTTCTTCTGTTTGTGAAATTTGTTTTTGTGAATGGCCGGGAAGAAATAGAAGGCGCTTCAGGAACTAAATAATGTATGAATGTCTACGTTTCATGGTTGGAAGGAAATATGTTACTTATTGAGAATGAGGTTGAAATAATTGAGTAGGTTGCAGTAATGATGTTTTTTTTGTAGGAATATTGTGTATAGATTTAGCATTTTTTCCCTTTATGTTGGGGTTTGTGCTGGTTAAATGTATAATTGGTGTTTGGCGTCTACTACTCCCATTCACACATTGCATCTAATATTTCTACGTATATAACTCTTTGTGTTGTTTCAAATTCTAAAACCGCTTCTTTATCCTCGTGGTACTCTTAGTGATTCCTTAACTAATGATCAATAGTTATTTGAATGTCCCATTTGACCTTTCAAAGGTCGTCTTTGTGGCCACTGCTAACAGAATGCAGCCCATACCTCCTCCTCTTCTAGATAGGATGGAAGTCATTGAGCTGCCCGGATACACACCAGAGGAAAAACTTAAGATTGCAATGCACCATTTGATTCCACGAGTTTTGGAACAGCATGGGCTAAGTGCTGAATTTCTTCAAATTCCAGAGGTAGTCAACTCTTAATGTAATGATTACAATTAATTGTTCTATTATTATGATGTAAATCAAAATATCCTTCTCATTGATGTCAGAGCAAACAAACTGGAAGACGTTTCAAGAGTATATTGATTATCTCTTCCTCGCTCTTTCCTTATCATTCCTTCTTGTACTGTCATTTTCCCTACCCTGTGAATCGATTCCTACCCTCCCCCCACAAACCACACACTAACTTTGCATAATTACCATGTTCATTATTCCATGTTTCTCCTTTCCCTCTTCTTGTAGGAGTTTATATTTATGATCAAGAGCCTATTGCAATAGTATGTATCCTCTAAGAAATATCGTATCCTCTAAAATGTTTACTGCAACTATCTTACATCTGGGTACTTCCCAGTTCCAATTTTACTGCTTTCCAGTATTTTTCTCTTCATCTCAGGCTAGGCATGCATGTGATGCAGTATGATTATGAGAAATCCATGTACCTTTGTACTATTCATGGTCAGGAATGTTTTAAGATTTTCAAGACAACATTTAGGGGCCGGGGGGAATTTTGTAACTGTTCTTTTTGTTTTCACCCAGGCTGCTTTTACTTTTCTCTTGTAGTATTTTCTTCATCAACAAGAATATCTGTTTTTTTCCTAATAATAATAATAATTTCTTAGGCTTGTTTGTTTCACATGATCCTACAGCAAGTGTAACTGTCTGTCTTCATCTAAAAAATGGGGTTCTTTCTATTTTTTATAGACTTGCAGCATCAATGCTGTGCAGTTTCATATGTGATATAGAATTTGCTGGTTCTCATTATATTTGAAAGCAATTTAAGAACCTGTTTGTTGTGATAGGCTATGGTTAAACTTGTGGTTCAAAGATACACTAGAGAGGCTGGTGTACGAAATCTTGAGAGGAATTTGGCTGCGTTGGCTCGTGCTGCTGCTGTTAGAGTTGTGGAAAGAGATCAAACTGTCCCATTGAATAAAGATGTGCATCAGGTTTCCTCTCCTCTGTTGGAAAACAGACTTTCTGATGGAGCTGAAGTAGATATGGAGGTCATCCCAATTGGAGCAGATCATGAGATACCGAACCAATTGAGGATAGCCTCTCCGTTGGTTGTTGACGAGGCTATGCTTGAAAAAGTGCTTGGGGTAATAATCCATGTCTCCTTCTTGCATGTGTTGTTAAATATGTGCCTATTACTTGAAACTATTACTGGCGTATTTGTCATGTCCATGGTGAATGAACTAATTGTGTCGTTTCCAGTTTTTTTCTGCTTCACCAGTAGACATGCTTGGCTCTTTTCAACTGGTTAATGAATTTTTCTGCTCTAACTTAGACATTCAATTCAATTCAAAATTTAGTAGTTGACCTTTGAGTGACTCTGTGACCATAACTTAATTGAACTCCCAAAATAGAGACCTTTTCTTATCCTTTCTTCTTCTCTCTTCCACGCATTTTAATCCTTTTTAGTTGTTCTGCAATGCAGCCTCCTAGGTTTGATGATAGAGAAGCAGCCGAGCGGGTTATATCACCTGGGATATCTGTTGGATTGGTTTGGACTGCCGTTGGGGGAGAGGTTCAGTTTGTGGAGGCCACAGCAATGTCCGGGAAGGGGGAATTGCATCTCACCGGCCAGCTTGGTGATGTCATTAAAGAATCAGCTCAGATAGCCCTTACCTGGGTGGGTACCTTATTCATCTTTCAAGTGTTTTCATGGATATAACTTTATCTCAACAATGTTCAACCTCTTCGCTGTTGCGTAATTACAGGTCCGAGCAAGGGCAACAGATCTGAAACTTGCATCAGCTTGTGAATCTAATCTTTTGGAGGGTCGTGATATTCATATACATTTTCCTGCTGGTGCGGTGCCTAAGGATGGGCCTTCAGCTGGTGTGACTCTTGTAACTGCCCTCGTCTCTTTGTTTGGTCAGAAGAGGGTTAGGGCTGATACTGCAATGACAGGAGAAATGACTCTGAGGGGTCTTGTTCTACCTGTTGGTGGCATCAAGGACAAGGTATATACATCATCTCATCTTCCAAAATTTAATGAATTTTTACAAATTTAGTCCTTTAATGTTTAGTTTATTTTTATTTGGTTCAAGAACTTCAGAAACTATAAATTTAATCATTAAACTTTGATATTTGATTTTAAAACTTTTATTTATTTACTAAACATAAACACTAGACACTAAATTAAAGTATATATTGCAACTTTTTAGACACAAATTTGAAAGTTTAGAGACTAAATTTGTTATTTAACCTTATTTATACAATGAGAAGCATCCAATGTTATAATGCAAGTGAGATGTCTTGCAGATATTAGCTGCGCATCGTTATGGGATAAAGAGAGTTATTCTGCCAGAGAGAAATTTGAAAGATCTAGTGGAAGTTCCTTCGGGCGTGCTTGCTAGTTTGGAGGTAAGAAGACCAATGGTACTTTTCTGATTATTAAGGCCGTGTTTGGTAGCTGTTTAGTTTATAAAAGTAAAAAATCCGAACCAATCTAGATGACAAAACAAAAAATTTGGATACAGAGATGTTCGGCTCAATTTTTAAAAACTCCAAACTAAAAACTAAACGTTCCTAAGATTTGCAAGGTGATGATTTTTACTTGTTTTCTTCATATATTTAGATATTACTAGCGAAGCGGATGGAAGATGTACTGGAGCAGGCTTTTGAAGGTGGATGTCCATGGAGATTACACTCCAAGTTATGACAAGCACACATGGCACGAGTACTGTCTATAACCCGAGCCATCGAGCACATTGCCATATCCATCGGGTAAAAACTGCTAATTGATTTTGATCAGATTATTGTTGTGGAAGAAGGAAGGTGAGCCCAATTCGCTCCAGAAAGTTACCATTGGTTTTGCACAAAAACCATGGTATGTAATATTATTATTCTTTCATCTTTTTCTTTTTTAAAATCTCATCGGCTACTGCAGTTTTTCCTTCTCGTGATTGTTCTTCATGTAATTATGAAAACAATTCTGTATTTATATATATATATATATTAAAAAGAACAAAGATCACTTTTGCTGATAATCATCATAGTGATATGTATAGTTAATCTTACTTGAGAATACTTCCTTTTCACTTCTGACTCTTTCATTTCCATTTGTAATCAACCTTTTTGCTTTCTTCCTTAAATTTCTCTACTCTTTGTTACTATTTCTTTTAACGCCTTGAATTTGCTGCATGGGAATTGGCCTACCATTCATCAATCACAGCAATAATGTTGATAACAATAAAAGGATTCTCTTAAGAAAGGAAAAAAAAAAAGGTGGTTTGATATCTAAGGGATGTTCTTTTGAGTTCTCACCGGGGGAGTGTTTGATTATGTACTATTCATAATAAAAAGTGTACTTGTTATGAAATTTTATCGGTGGATCAATTGTTATTAGTCGTGATTAGATTTACGAAAATTAGTAAAAATTAGTCTAACGTAATCTGTCTTTTTACTTATGCTGTTGGCTGTTGTTGTTTAGGACTATTACTATAATAAAAGAATTATGAAAATTAGTAAGAGTCATTAAAATGTCTCAATTACTATTTCCGTTATCGAGTAGGGGTAATTGTTATTGTGACATTTTCATAATCCTAATACAAATTTTCATAATTCATTTATTGTAATAACAATGATATCAATAATGGTAACGATAATTATACTCTTTGTTGTTCAATCACAATGTAGGTTGACTATAGACTTAGAAGTGGATTTTAAATCTCACTACGATTACAGAATGTTTGGCTTATTTTTCATGTTACTTTTGTTTTATTATGTTTTTAATGGGATAAATGCGGCCATAATTAAAATGGGAGTGATAGTGATGTATGTATATGTGAAACTTAGTTGATAATTAGTCATGCCTCAAAGTTTTGGAACAAACTTGGGTAATCGCGTGCAACTATTTATCTCAAACAATGTTGTCATATCAAATAAAGCTTTAACATTGCACAAACAAGCAAACTAATAAAAGGTTAGCTAAGAACTAAACTCTTAGCGTATTACACGACGTGTTGAGATCACCACACAATAGCCTTCTCTTTGGTGATGACCTCGGTGTTTCTGTTGGAGGCTCATGGTGATATACTTCTATTTGTTCAACAATGAACATTTTTCTTCTATAAATGATCGTTCTCTCCTAAGCACCTTATTTGCAAATTAGTATCAAACTCAGCAACATATGTTTCAAGAAAATTAAAGAAGGGTCATTGTGTTTCTTCCACCCTTTAGTATGTCTAATATATATGTGTGTGTATATTAGTAATGTATTTGGAAGAGCATCATGAGAGGCTAAATAGAAGAATAGTCATTCTCACCTGCATAAAAGTATAGAAACATGATAGAAGATGTTCTAAGGTATCAAAATTTTCATTTATAACCAAAAATGAGGATAATTTTTCATATCTAACACTTCCATTCCCACATTGAAGAATCTTAAAATTTTGAAAACAAAAGTCTCGAACCGAAATATTGAAGAAATTCCCAAAGTAAAATATGATGCTTTTGCATAAAGTGAAATAACTCCAAAAGCTTCTCCCTTGAGCCGTCCACCTCTCCAAGCATATTCTCCACCAATTCTGAATAACTCTTGTGATATCACAAATTGAAAGATTGAAAATTTAACAAGAATCTACAAATATGATAATTTAGATTTGATTCTCAAAATCTATTAATAATAGTCTGTACCATATCACTGAAGGAGTCTATTAGTAGCAATAGAGTACACCACATATATTTTGTTATTTTTACAATTATTTACAAATGATGCTATACTCTTGATTAGTATTCATAAAAGTGGTACCTAGTGTAATTACTAGGGGTGTTCAAAAAATAGTTGAAAACCGAACTGATCGACAAACCGAACCACAATCGAGCAAAAACCAAACCGAAATTGAATGCATGCGATTCAATTCAGTTTGTGTTAAAATGAAACCGATTCTTATGCCATTCGGTTTAAGATTTTCATTATAATATCCATGCATAAGCGGTTCTGTTTCGATTCAGTTTTATTCATACATAAGCAGTTCGGTTTCAAGTCTGTTAGACACATATGAGCAGTTCGATTCGGTTTCGAATGAGATTTTTTTGTACTTTTCAGTTCAGTACAGTTTCAAACCGAACCAAACCGAAAAGTGAACCTCCCTAGTAATTACCCTAATTTGTATAATTATAATAAATCTAAAATGGGAAGAGGAAAATGGGTGCACAGTCACCAAAGGAATAAAGGAAACAAATTTGCCATATCTAAAATGAAAGGCAGATTCAATCCTCTTGCCTTTGTCTTTTTCCTTCAACTTTGAGGTATCTTATTCCTACAAAACACTCTCCAAAGAGTGAATGGTATTTGATTCTTCAAAAATAAGACCAAAAAAGAGGGCTTTTTTTGTATTGGAGATTAAACGGTGGTTTGTCATATAAAAACAGTAAGGCTCAAAGAAAATTGGGGAAACAAAGGAAGAAGCGAAGAAAGGGAATACTATGGTTGTTAAAGAGTTCCAAATCAGTGATAGAAACATTGTAATCCATGAGCTTGACGACCTCTATGATTCCACAACTGGAAGAGTGCTCACCGGTTCCTGGGTCTGGAACTCGGCCTTCGTCCTAGCCAAGTGGATGGCGACTCAGTGCAACCTATTTGACTTCGACTTCCGGCAGAAGAACGTGATCGAGCTTGGCGCTGGGGCTGGACTTCCTGGTTTGACGGCAGCTTTACTTGGTGCTAATCGTGTTGTACTTACCGACATAAAGCCATTGCTTTCTGGGTTGTTGGAGAATGTAGATGCTAATGGACTTGGGGATCGAGTAGAAGTAAGGGAACTCGTGTGGGGCTCGAACGACTTGGCAAGTCAAGCAAATGAGTTGGGGGAGTTTGACCTGATTTTGATGTCAGATTTGTTCTATGACTCGGAGGAAATGCCCCATCTAGCACAACTACTAAAGATCATCTCTGGGACGAATACCAAAATCTGGGCAGCATCGGAGATCCGACCATGGACTATTGAATGCATTACAGAGTTGATAAATCAAGGATTCAAGATCACAGAGTCCCCAGTTCAACATGATGAATCTCATGAGGAAGAAGACAACCATAAGATTTTCGACTCATTTTCTATATTCCATCTCAGACAAGAAGAAGAAAGAAACCTTTGACTGCATCAATCCAATCCGAGTTCTGACCGTCGACCATCAAGTGTAGAACAAACCAAGTCACCAGTTTAACACAATGACTCAACCACATACCAATTTATACCCCTTTTCTATTTTTCATCTCAGAAGATCAAGATAGTTTCATAATGAATAGAAATTCAAATTTCAAAGCTTAGAAACATCGCAATAAACATTAAAAAAAAATGGCAATTGGGGCATGCAAACTAGAAGATAGAACTGTTCAATAGCCTTCTCAATATTTCATTTCCAAGATGAGTTGAAACAAAATGGCATTAAAAATGGAGACATCAAGGTAGAGAGCTGAGTATGTAACAAGCCCAAAGATGACATATATATACCATATTCAAAATACATCCATTCCTGTGTGGGGGTGGTAGCAGCAATCACTAAGCAAAAGAAAAAAAATAATATAATAATCATTCCTATAGTGTCTATGGCCATCCTCTACTTGATGAAATGATAAAGCAGAGTACAAAGGTACATGTCACGGGGAGGTGAAAGGATGATGATGATAAGGCAACTTTCACCAGCTGCTGCTGTACAAAAATGTCCATTTGATCGCTGTCTGCTTCGGTATTTTTTTTTAGAAAAATGGAATCAGTTGCCCCAGAGTTATATCACACAAAATGTAGCTGATCCTACGTATTATGGAACCCTTCCGCCGAAACCATGCCATGGAGTGCTCCGTTGCACAAAATAACATTTCGTAGTTTTATTCATTAACACAAAAACCTCAAGTAGGAATTTATGGGTTTTCTTTTCTTTCTCAGCCCTGGATGTGCAGCCCTTGTTTTGCTGAAAGACGTGCCTTCGTCTTTTGTCCACTCTTTGAGTTATTAATGGATTGCCAAATCACATGTTACCAACAATTGTTGTGGATAGAATAATCATATTGACCAAAAAATGGCAAGGTTTTTTCTTCAACCAAGAGGTAGACAGTTGCATACAGATAGCACACACCAAGTTGCCGGATGCAAAGACTACCCATCACCGCTGTGAATCCTACACACTCAACCACTAAAGTGAATTTTCTGATTTTGGGAGCTCTGTCCCTGCTGAGACTGCTGCTGTGGTGGGGCCTGCAGGGTTGAAGGCTGTGTATTGTAATGTGCAAAGGGCTGGGAGTAGAGAGAATTCATCATGCCCTGCTGTAAAATTATCATTTCTTCAGCAAAAAAAAAAAAAAAAAAAGGCAACCAAAGAATTAAAATGATGCACAGATCGACCCCCCGCCCCCCCTCGAAAGAAAAATAATCAAGTGAGAAGCTATAACAAGCCAAGTGTTCCCACACCCTAACATTCAGAAAAATTTGACATTCGAAATCTGCAGAGCATTAAGAGAAACCTGAGACTGTAGTGGGTTTGCATTGGTCACATTGTAGTGACTTTGGGATGCTTCATCCAGTGAGGGATCGCTGAAACCAACTTGAGTAAATAAACCTTGTGAACCATGGTTCATGTAATCCTATGTGATAGATGGGGATTAGACGTCAATGGAAACCTTCTGAAATAAAGCCAAGAAGAAAGGAGAAAGAAGAATAGTAGAAAACCTGTGACATGAAATCATTTCCTGTTCCAAAACGGGAATATCCAGATTGAGAATTCTGGTTCAGGAAGCTCCCTGGAAAGCCACCCTGCCCTCCTTGACCAACATAATCAATGGGATAACCAGTTTGAGATGCCTACGGATAAACCAAAGGAGAACGTTAATAGTTGATTGGATACATGCACCATCAGCCACAAACAGAAACAAAAGGAATCCAACTTATATACTATGTATTAAACTTGCCCACTAATGCAAGGAAACAAATAAGAAATATTTGACAAGCGGGCATGGTCAAAAATAAGAATTAGGCTCTTGCGGTACCTGGGTGGAGAAATCAGTGACGTTATAAGGAACATGTGATCCCTGGCTTTTAAAGTCATCGCCCAAGAAGTCCTGATTGCAATCATCAACATTACTTGAGAAAAGTAGATCGTGGATAAACATAGCAAAGCTAAACATATCATACACCCACAAGTACCTGGGAAATCCCTCCCATGGAGTACCCATCGCGGAATGTTTGAGTAGGTGGCTGAACAGGCATCTATTGGTTGAACAAAAAAAGATACTTTAGTGTTTAAGTACATAAGGTAACCGTCAAGGTGGATAGTCAAAGAGGGAGAAAAGATACACACGTTGTTAACAAACCCGAGTTGGGACAAAGGACCACCCACTGATGGTTGGCTATTGGGACTCTCTAAACCAGGAAAGTTAAAAGCGGAACCGAGATTTCCAATATTTTGTTGAGAGCCTTGCTGATTTGGAAGCTGACTCCCAATAGGAGCACCTGCATTTCCCCGCCCTGCCCCAAAACCCCTACTTCCTGGTTGAGGAACATGAGGAACAGCACCAACTGGTCCATGTACAGCTCCACGAGTTGGAATTGCGTATGGCTGTGGGGGACCGCCGTGAAATGAGGGGAGGGGAACTCGAGGCATGGGATAACCAGATGCATGCACACCAGGCTTTTGGGCACCATTCGGCAGGTGAGGAGGAAAGTACGAACCTGAATTAAGTGATTTCAGTAGTCAAATAAAGTAAATTCCACATGTGTCCTTCACAACATTTTCTGCAAAACAAAGTTGGGAGCTTGGAACTCATGAAAATGGTTAGATGTCAGAGATGAAAAACATACCTCTACCACGACTACTTCTTCTATCAGCATTAGGGCCGGATGGAGCAACAGGTCCAAAATTATCATTTGGCACAACTCCAGGCCCACCAGCAAAGAAAAGACGTCGATCATTGTATATCTGAACCATAAAAGTAACCAATAAAAAACAATACAATTAAAAAGTCCTCCCTCTCCCCCAAATCTCTTCCATCCAGTGGTCTACCTTTTTAGGCTTCTGAAATTGAATCATGCTTTGTTTCAAGTTATTCAGAGGGCCCTCAACCAAGCACTCGTGTTCCTACCATACATTGATAGTAGTACAGTAAGCCAGAAATACAGCAAGTGCTTAGGATAGAAACAAAAGATGAGAGCATATCATAATAAATCAGGGATCTCAACTGCAGTGGGTTACAATAAATCATTAATTCATATAAAATACCTTGTAATGCGTCAATAAGCTATTCCACAGTGGTTGTTTGCTCAAAACCTTTGGGTTTCCTAGAATGACGATACCATATCGAGCTCGTGTTAAAGCCACATTGAGCCTGCGAGGATCATTAAGAAATCCAATGCCCTAAAAGGAATAGGCCTTTTCAGTTACTCCGAAGTTACAACTTTATTTGAAAAAGAAATGAAAAGAATATCACAAAATAAATATTGCACAAGACAAGTAAAATGTCAAACACCTTAAAGTCTGGGCCGTTGCTTTCTAGGATATATGTACAGCATCAGCAAGTGTGCATTTTTTAAGTTTTCAAGTGAATTGGAGATAGATGATAAAAAGAGACAAACAAGAAAAGGTACAAACTTAACAACCTTTTTCCAATAACCATATAAACAAACCTTATATAAAAAAATATGTATTTATATGAGAACCTTCTACAGAACCATTTTCAAGCACAGATGGAGGAAACAATTGTACCATACTTCATACGTTATCCTCCGTACAGGGAGATAGAACCAAGGGGAAGAACAGGATGAAGTTGCATATATGATTTCAGTTAAAAAAACAAAGCAACTACACCAGAAAATGTAACCAACCTGATGTTCATTGCTCCTCACACATGACAATATGATATAATCTTTTTCCCTTCCTTGAAATGAATCCACGCTTGCAACCTATTAGCAGAACAGAGCTGAATTGCAGCCAGTAACAACAAACAAAACAAGGATATTGACGAACACTTTATGAGCAAAATTACCTCAATTTCTTTGTAAAGTTGCTGTCTGAGAGCACCATTTCTTGACATATAGTTAACGATGTAAGCTCTTTGCCCCTCATACGGTGTGATAACTCCAATCTGTAGCAATCAGGTTAATGACATAAAAAAATTGAGGGAAAATATTATTTCTATTGCCGGAAGATTACAACCAATATACCTGACTAGGGACTACGCCACTCCTTAAAAAAGTGGTCACAATTTTTTCTACATTTGCTGCCTCAGTCCTATTTAGGTAGGAAGTTCCACTGGCACTTATCTCCTCTTGTCCCATCTATAAATATTTGATGTGAAAGTTCAGAACATGAATGCAAACACAACTAAAGACAAATACAACTTAGAAACGCCAGACAAAAGGCAAGTTAGCTGATCATATGCTATGTCAAAACTGAAGAATTCTTTCATCTGTTTCTTTTCTTTTTTGTTTTCCTTAAACAACAGAATATACATTTAAAAGTTTACAAACTCTGGACAATTCGAGTTAGAATATACATACAATTCAGGTTTTATCAAAAAAAAAAAAAAAAAAAGGATGTTTACATCTCCAAACTCAGACCTTGGGGCCATGGACTCCTTTCAAAAGTATCAATTGTGATCTTTTAATTACTCATTTTTTCTATTGTTTATGATTGTACATTGTTTTGTAGCTCCTAGACTATGACCCACCCCCCACAGTTTGAAAGTCCCTTTGCTCTCTTATTGACAAAACCAAAGACAAATACCTGAACATAGAAGAACATTGGACGGTTGGGAACAGGCCATGGGAAGTCAATGCCTGTTGATTGCCTTTCGTTGATGGTAACTCCATTTTGTAGTGTGCCCTCATAGAAGCTGTTAGAAGGAAATTCAGAAAGCGATGGGTGCATACGATATTGGACCTACAATAAACGAGAAAAAACATAACATCAGCATATTCTACGACAATTGGATGTTCATTACTATTTTGATACCAAAAATAAAACAAGATATAAACAATGTGGTAATTGTTGGATTCTAATGCTTAAATGACAAATGTCAAAGTAGGATAAATTTACGTGGTGAAATTATTCTCATACATCCCTTGAATCATATGCAAATAAAAACCATTTGTAATACCTGCAATCTAATTGGCTTCACACCAAGAAGAACAAGACGTTCAAAGAGGGATTGAGCCAGCCCTGCACGTGCTGCTTTTTTACACATAATGACAGGTCCCAGTTGGCAATGGTCACCAACAAGAACAGCCTAAAACAAGAAAAAATCAGTGTGAGAAAAGAAGCACAATTTAAATAGATGACGACGCGAATTGAAAACTCCACGTGCCTGCTTCGCTCCAAGAACAAGAGGAATGAGACATTCAGGTTCTGTGGCCTGAGTAGACTCGTCAATAAGAACCTAAACCAAGATAGAATCTTTAAGTTTATAAGTTATTTGCAATTTCACATCAGTATGACAACAGCCAATATTGCTCTAACCTGACGAAATCTAAAATTTGACAAGCGTGGGTCTCCGGCACCCACACATGTGCAGCAAATAACATCTGCACTCTGTGAAATTTCCCTCTCTGTTGCTCTCTTAAGGGCCTTATATTTTTTCTCATCACTGCTGGACAACTCCCCTGTTCGGTTAAACAATGAGTAAGCATTATTAAACAGCAAACTAGCATCTGAATCTTAAATGAAACAAGAGAAAGAATGTCAACACACCAACCAATACAGCTGCTCACCAAGAAATACACCAAGGAACAATAATATTCATTGCGATAAGTAGACAGGAAGCGCTAACATTCAATGTACAACTTCTTTCAAAGCCTCTTTTCAATCTCTCACCGACAAGTAATTTTCAAAATCCCATTGCTTTATATAAGAAACCAACCATTTCAATGAAAAGATGAAAGTATATACAAAGGCATACCATAAAAGAAGCCCAAAAAACAACCAGCCCCCACCCAATTACAAAAACGGGTCACAATCCACAAGAATATTAAGCAGATAAGAATAAAACACCCTATTAACAGACACCCTTAAAAGAATTAAATCTAATCAAATCCCAAATTTCCGGAATCCCTTTGTCACAATCAACTTAGGTAGAGCACAATGAAAAAGAACACTTGAGTCCAGTCCCAAGAATATCAACTTGTGAAGAAGGAATTCACAACTATTCACTCAGTTTCGTGAAATGGAAAAGCAGGTGAGAGGTACTGAAGCCTAAAAACAACTATTTGATATTTCATTGGGCTCCAAGACGAATCCACATACTCCAATCATTTTCTTACACAGACAATATTTCTACTTATAGACTATTTCAGAGAAATCAGAAAATGAAGAATGTCCTAATAAGAATATTAGTTAGAAAAAGCAAATCAGACCTTGCTCATCTTTCAATTGTTGCAACTTATGAAGTTCACTTCTTTCAGATGTGTCAAGATGTCGAACCTATTAATAGATCAATCCATCAGACTTGATGATAAAACATGAAAATGAGCAACTAGTCACAGACTCAGTCCAGATGAGGACCCAAGATACAATGATCAAATACCTGATAATGAAGGGTTAAGTGTTCCACAGGAGAACTTACAGCTTCCCTTGATTTTGCACATAGCCTAACAACCTTGATTCAGAAAGCAGTTATGAAATTGTGAATGATACTTCCAATAGCCTCAAATAGACGGTTGCAACAAAAAGTCATACTAGACATAGCAAATGATAAACTTAAGAAACTAACTGTTACATGATACATCTGACAAACATAAGAGGCAATGTGGAAACCAAGGAGGAACTAGTAAATACTAATTCATTACCTTCAATCCAGTTGCACTTATCTTCTCTGCCAGCTGGTCCACAGCCACATTACTAGGGGCACAGACCAGTACCTGCCGAGTGGATGAACATCTTACATTCACAATCTGAAAGCTGAATATGAAAATTAACGGAGGAACTAGAAAACTGTATTTGAAGTGAGACCTGCCCTTGGCCTTGTTTGGCCATATGATATACAATGGCAGCAGAAGTTACAGTTTTTCCAGTGCCCGGAGGTCCCTGAATCAAGCTTATTGGCTTCTGAAGAACACTTTTGACAGCAAATACCTACAATAAATTTTTCAAAAACGCCAATAAAAAAATTGTGACCAATATTGTACGTAAGATGGAGGGGGGGAACAACACAAATCCTACCAACTTTCCGTTCCATGTTTGTCTAAAGGATTAAAAAAACAACAAATAGCATCATAAGAAGACATGCAAAAACTGTGGCTGTAAGAGTTCCCTCTATATAACTAACATGATTGAAAACCAGGAATAATTCCCAACTCTCGTAAACGGAAAAAAATAATAGTCACTCTAACTACGAAATGATGTAAAAGAATAATGGATCTTAAGAAATCATATTGGCACTGCTCATAAGAAAGGAAAAGAAAGCCCCCACTTATCATATCCAATGTACACAAAGCAACTGTACCTTTCTACAAACAAATAAGTACATGGCATCACAAAAAGAATATGAACATATCGATTGAAGAAGAGAAGAGACAAACAGTACCAATTACAAACCATTCCATATCACAAGAACTCCCCCCAAAATAAAATGCTCCAGACTCTCAATTGCATTAAAAGAAGAATCAGATAATTTTATTCCGTGATTGGTAAACATATATTTCGCAACTCAATAGGGCATAGGAAATTCAAATCCAAACAAACTTGAGGTATTTTATTTCTAAGAGCATACTTGAGATGCATTGAGCTCTGGGAGACCGGGAGCACCAAAACGACGAGGAAGCGTATTGCGGACCATCTGGACCTCCACTTCATGTCCTAATAAGTGATGGTAGATATAACTGCACATAAAACATAAAAAAGCGCATTGTCATAGCTTGTTGAAATACATATATCAAGAAGCATTTCTTATAGATACAATCTCCGTAGGACATTTACTAAAATGGGGAAGTGTTATCGCCGGACCCTAAAGAAGGCTTGGCTCGTTGAACCTAATAGAGTTATAAAAACTAATTTCCTTATCCCCAAACAGTGCAGACAGTTCTTACCCACTAACACTGGTCTCATCAACAGCAAATGTCTTCATAGCTCCCTGCATTCGGTCGAAGCTTGTACTCTTCCACACAAAATCAACACTAAAACCATGGACTACATCAACTGGGACCCCCTATACACCGAAAAACAAAACAATCCTTAGCAAACGACTTAACCCAACAAAAATTAATAATAAATAACCATCAAAATTGGGTGCTACCTGGCTTGCACGAAGCTCAAGTGCAACCTCTTCCTGTGCAGTTAGCTTGATCTAACATGGCAAAACAAGATTATGTCAATACGATACAATCATTACCAGTTCGCGAGACAATTCGGTTTCTCAACGTTCAATAATCACTAAAATCTCAGACATGTCAAGAAAAATAAGAAGAAAAAGTACGATAGCAAGAACCAAAATACTTCAACTGCAAAAATATCAAGCACTCCAGCTGTGAATTTAACAGAGCAAACTACTTATATCCCGTTTTTTTTCTTCCTGATTATTTTGCATCACAAAAGACCACAGACATCTTACTCACTAGTATTTTGAAAAATAAGAACTGTCCAATAGAAAATAAGCAGCACTCATGTGGCAGTCCTTAAAAGATTTTAACTCGCAACTATTTAAGGGATTTTTTTTGTTGGGCTACTTTCTAGCATGCCATTGTTAATTCTTTCATATTTCTCCAAGAAAGTTAGGTTTCTCATCCCAAAAAAAAAGGCACCTACCACATGACCAACAGAATGCCAAGCTGGATGAGCTGCATCACCAGAATAACGTAATCTCAACTCATCTCCAGGTACCAGACGCAATTCATTGTCCTCCTATACCAACAAATCATGCAGCTTTAAAAACCAAGGAAAAAAAGGGGCCGATTAAAGTGTCCTCTTAACTAATAATAAATAGCCCAAGTACCTTTGGAAACACAAAATAAGCTATCCTCTTCTTGTTAAGGCCAATGTCCCAACGTACAGTGACATTATCCTTGCTCTGAGATTCTTTCATCATCTATTATAAAAAAAAATTAATAAGATCTTTCATCATCTAATATAAAAATGGAGCATGGTATTATACAAATATTTCAAAGGAAAAGTTAATATGATATTACATCATTCATTCAAATAAAATAATAATAATAATCAAGGAAAGGTACAATTATGAATCGTGAGGTTAGATATAGTTCCAGACCTAATTGAAATATTTTCCATAAAAAATAGAAGAACAGAAAGGTAAATGAGATATGGAGTCTTGGTACAATACTTTATCGTAGTCAGCTTCAAGCTTGATAAGAGGTGCAAATACGTTTTGATACTGTAACAGGAAAGACAAAATGCCACCTTGTTAATATACCAGCATCAATGTAAAGTGCAACTTCGTCATGATAGCTACTAACTGATGGTTTAGATACAAGCCCACCTGATAAGCATCTTCATATTTCAATGCTACAGGCTGTGGTTCATCATCCACACCAGGTTTTTCAAGATCTTCAAGGGATGCATCTGGGTTTGTCTTCCAAAGTTCCTCAATTTTATTTATTTGTTGTGCACTAATTTGCCGGGCCCTCAACTGCTCTTGCTCAGAAGGAATCTACAAAGCAAAACATTTGTAGGATAGTAAGAATACATCATATATAACCGCATATCAAAGCTATAGATGTAATAGATCCTAGACACAAACCTTAACCAGCCACTGCAAGAAGCACCTATCATCAATGAGAGGGCACCACTGACTCAAGTCCCAATTCATATCCTTGAGAGCATTTACACTTAAGCAAGGTTCCCTACAGAGCAGAACAACCACGCTTTCTGTCTTTGCAGAAATAAATCCAAGGAGGAATACATTTCGGCAACCACAATTGTAACATTCCAGAATTGTTTCTCCAAGAGGACTGTCTTTGTGAA
The DNA here is from genome assembly GCA_025688845.1 of Cucumis hystrix. Lineage (NCBI taxonomy): Eukaryota > Viridiplantae > Streptophyta > Magnoliopsida > Cucurbitales > Cucurbitaceae > Cucumis > Cucumis hystrix. The sequence goes on from CM046888.1 coordinate 25,338,883, forward strand.
GACAAACTTCCTTATGCTTTGCCCGGACCTAAAATCGTCATATATTGTTCAACAGAGAAACTAATGTAAGTTCTCTGATAAAAATTTCTCTTTAGCAAGAACCAACATCATTATGTACAAAAATCACAGTTCCCTAATAAGAAAGTTCACAAGGCAAAATCCATCAAAAATAAAATATGCTATTTTCTACAATATACATCCACAGAAGAAAAAAATCATCTTCCTTCCAATATTTAACTACTAGTGCTGTATAAGAGTAAGGATTCATTCAATCATATTATAAAGTCCAATTAAAACCTGAAAATCCAGAAAACTAACACTGACATTGCACAACAAATAAATTTAGATGAAAATATTGCAGCAGAGCATAATAACGTAAACATACAACGTGGTACATAAAGCATTCCCCACTCGCTCAACCGAAAAATCTACAAAAAAACAAAGAAATATAACAACGCCCTTTCTCATATCAATTTCACCTAGGCTAACCAGGACAGAACGTCCACAACTTCCATATGAGGTAAAACGAATCCTGATAAGAGAGTATATAAACGCCTATTGCACAATACTTTCACATGTTCTTCAACATTCACCGGCCACTTGGTCCTCATCAAATTTCCGCGAAGGGAAATAAAAAGAAAATGTGTAATATTTAAAATTATCCAAAATGAAACGGGATGAACAATGGCCGAAACAAATAACAACGACACAGTAGCGTACCAGATGATTCACAATATGCGACCCAGACGTGTTCCCTCGCGAATTGCAGAACCACTTACGACACGAGGGTACATTACACCTCACAACACAAGCCGGGTTCGACACCCCACAATACCTACAAGCATGCTCCGTGAAATTCCCTTTTCCAAACTCATAATTATCATCATCCCCAGTATCCTCAAACGTCAACCCACTCATCCCGGCTGCCAATGCATCAACCATTTGATTATTACCGCCAGTATTCCCCGAACCTCCTCCAGTCCGTCCTTTGGTGGCACTTCCAGGTGCAGCGGAAACCGGAGACGCATCAGACTGGTGATCGGACCCGCCACCACGGTCCGTATGATCCGCTAACGAATCAGAAGGAGTAGGCCAGGCTACAGGGGACCTAATAGGGTCGCGAAATTCAGGGTAATCGAAGTCCTCCCCCTGTGTGTTGAACTCAAGGAATGTGTAAGCATCGTTAGCGGTGTCGGGTTGAGATGCGGTTTCAAACAAATTGTTCTGTTGCGAATCCATGGGAATTGAAGAGCAATAAGAATGATAGAAATCCCAGATAGAAATCCCAGATAGAAATCTCAGATAGAAATCCCAAATAGAAATTGAAGGTGGAGAATCAGGATTTAGGGGGTTGGAGTTGGAGGTTTGGTAGAAATGGTATTAGAATTAGGGTTAGGGTTTGGCCTGGCATTACGAGAGGAAAAGAATAAGGGAAAAAAAAAAAAGGAAAGAAAGAAAGGAGTGGGAGAATTGTAAAAGAGAGTTTTTAAAAATAATAAATAAATAAAAATTAGACGGAGTGTTTTGAAGATCACGCGCCATATTGATTGGATAAATTTATGTGGTCCCACCGTTACGTGTCAACTAATGACTGTAACAACTTTGCGCGCACGTGTGGCGCGTGGAATTCGTGTTTGGCTACGGAGATAAACGGATGCGTCTCGTTTTCTGTTTTTCTTTTTCCCTTTTTTTTTACTTCAAAATTTATTTCTGAATTAATTAATTTTAAACTTTACCATCTTTCTACTTCTAGTGTAAAAAAAAACCGGTAACCCGATTAACCAACCCAAACCAGGTTGAGTTGGGTTAAATTTTATGATTGAATTGGATTAGAAAATTGAAGAAAGAAAAGTTGAGTCGGATGGTCGGGTTGTGCAAGTAAGGAGGTTGATCGAGCCCAATCAGACCTAAAATCTAAAAGTAAACTTCATTCTTTAATAGACATTCAGACTTGAAATTTTAAAGTATAACATACATATATATAGATATATACATAGGTCACTTTACTCCTTGAATCATAAATTGTTCACCTTTAATGAAAATTTGATACAGAAAAAAAAAAAAACCAATCCATTGCTAATCCAGATAGTTTGAGTAGTCCATAATTTTTCTCTAACCTGACTTATGTACACTTCTACATTTTTAATGACAATAACCATTTCTGGTATGTATGAAACTTTCACCATATTAATTTGTGAACTTAAATGTTGGAAGGTTGGATTCATCATCTTGTGATTGTTATAGTAAGAGATGTTGTTAATGATCACATTAAATGCATGAGATAATTAAAACTCACACAAAGTCTAAGTATATATAAATACAACTAACTTCGATTTATCAAATCAATATCGATATTGCTCAATTGACATATATCATGTCTTAGTTGTTGAAAGGTTTATGGTGTGAATCTCTCCACCTATATTGTATTTGAAGAAAAAAAAAACAAATTTTCATACTTCAAACATGAATCAACTATTTAGCAAATGACATTTTAGAGAATTGTGTACTCAATTTTGAGAGTGGATACATATGTCAATAACAACAAATCGATACGATGCCAATATTTAAAACGTTTTAAAACTCAATGGAGAGTAAAGAATTACTGTTTGATATACAAAATTGCCAAAATAGAAAGTATTGCATTTAGATTTTAAAATTAAAAAGAAATGAACGGTAAAAGCTTTGGATTATGATATAGATTGAGACAAAAATTAAAGAAATGATAATTGTGTGACACCCTAGATTTACGATTTGAATTCGGCAATTGACGACTCTAGCATCCTTTGAGGTTTGGTAACATAATTTTTGCTTTTCTTAATTGCTTTTAAGAGTGAACATTGTGTTTACAAACCAACATGAGTATTTTCAATATGTTTTTTCCTCACTCATATACATTTTAAGACAAATTCTCAAAAGGTCACCTAACATAAGATTACTCCTAATTAAGCATGTTTAACTTGATTACTCAAAAGGTCACCTAACATAAGATTACTCCTAATTAAGCATGTTTAACTTGATTGAATGGTCGAAAAAGAAGGTTTACATTATTGGTATAGTTAGTGACTTTTAATTATTTTAAACATTTCTTAATTATATTTTCATGTCCTCACGATCTCTCATATTTAGATATGATATTGGTTCATACGTGTCTTCCTCCTAACCTCGAGAGATTATAGCGTGACATTAAAATAATTAAACGTTTTCTTACTACAACAATGAGGATGGAATATCAAACTTTCAACTATTAGGAAGGGAGGTTTTGCCAACTATCGTTAATCCAAGCTCATGTGCAAACTTAAAATTAGCGAGTATCTTTAGTTAAACATACACCATTCATGGAAACACTGCTTCTTTTTCAAGATAGACCATAAATTTTTAATCTACACTGTCTCGAAAATAAAAGGTAAAGTAAAGTTCAATTAAAAGCACTTCTTACATTTATGATTTTCTTTCTCATAGGATACATTTCGTTTGTGTTTGTTCAATCCACGTCCATTCAGTTGATAAGATTTTTGCAAATCTAAATTTACCATTTCCTTACCGAACCTTCTTTTGGCTGATACCTTAACAAATATACCTAATTTCCCATAAGATTGAAAATTACTCATATTATTCTAAAAGTTGTAAGATTATCTTCCATGAGGTGTTAAAGCTACATTCAAAATTGCCTGTGGAGGGAAGGTCAATGTGTGTCTAAATGTCATTATTTCAAATTTAATCAAAACAAGAAGTTGATCATTATAATCCTAGGTTATTATAGTTAGGTTATAATCGTTTGTTCTTTAAGTGTAGATTATTTTAGTTTGAGTTGTAATAATGTATTTAAGGTGTAAACTACTCTAATTTGAGAAAGAAATAGTAAATACTGATTGAAAAATACAAAATAGTATTTATTCTAACAAGATATGATTTAAGGTGTAAACTACTCTAATTTGAGTAAGAAATAGTAAATACTAATTGAAAAATACAAAATAGTATTTATTCTAACAAGATATGATTATTACAGTTTTGAATAATTTTTGCCCCAAACGGCTCTAGCTGCTGCTTGAGAAAAACTCAAAGTCAAAACTATGAGAGCTCAAAAGCCTATATTGTTGTGAGCTTTTAAAAAAAACAAAAAAAACAAGGAAAGCAACAAGTATTACATTACTGGAAGACAATAAAATTGATAAGGGTAATCTTGGATATGTTTGATAGGCCTTCCAATGACTTTTCCTAATCTATTAACCATCTTGTTTTGATTGTATTAGGACTTTTCCTAATCTACTAACCATCTTATTTTGATTGTATTAGGATTGGTATTAAGAGCCAAAGCTGAAGAATGACATGTTTACTTCTACAGCTAAGTTATTCAAATTATTAGATAGAGAGTAGCAATGAATTGATAGACTAATTCATCAATATGATGCATCAATGATCACGCATTCTTAACGGTATCTCCTCTCTTATCGAGTTCGTCCAAAGCTGCCCACAATTTCGGATCATCGTAGTCCTTTACGACAAGGGTAGGCTTTGCTTGCATCAACAATTGCTCGGGATTTCTTGTTGCTATACCGACGACAGGCATCTCGGCTGCCACTCCAGCTTTGATCCCTGATACAGAATCCTGGCAAAGCAAAGGAGTAAAGAAGTTAGATTCTAAACAAGCTAGTCAACTTTTGAGGGAAAAGAAAATTGTACTTCCAAAAGATGGCAAACCTCAAAAATGAAAGTGTGTTCCTTTGACACTTTGAGTACTTCCAGAGCCTTTAGATATGGTTCTGGATGTGGTTTGGCATGTTTACATTCACCTCCTATAATGATAGCCTCAAAAAAATCCTTAAGACCAAGCATTGAGATCATAAGCTCAGCATTCGGCCGAGGGGCATTTGTAACTGCTGCACGTTTCAATCCGCGGTCTTCTATCCATTTCTTCACTTTATACAAGCCATCCACTGGCTTTAATTGTTCGGTGACCAATCTGTTGCATTAAGTTTTTCAGTTATATCGTCACCAATCATACCTATAAAGACATTCTAAGGTATGAAGAGAAAGACTTACCTCCTAAACATAGCCTCCTTCTCATCGCAAAATTTCAAACCTCGTTCGAAATCATCAGGGAACAATGCTCGGGCAATATCATCATTATGCTTGCCGGCAACATTTTTAATGAAAAACTCCTCATCAATTGGAACCCCACCATTGAAACCAATCTGCAAATCATAGCAGCATCTGTTACCGCCTCATCTATAACACTTCTTAAAATTTTGCTATGCCAAACAGTTAGAGCCCTTTGTTGTAATCTGTTTTTTCATCTTTTTCGTTTTTGTAAACTCAAGTCAATAAATAAAGGAGACTTCTCTCTATTTTCTTTTCTATTCAAAGCATACAAAATAGAACAAACCTCCTGAAGCATTTCACGGAAGGCATAGTAATGAAGCGGATCTGAATCACACAATGTTCCATCTACGTCGAATAGAACTGCTTCCACAGGTGCAAGTGCGGCAAGAGAGCTTTTGCTGGCTCGACAGAATACAAGGAATAAGGAAAACAGAATAGCACAGGCAAACCAAATCTTTTAAAGTAGTAATAGCTCAAGCAAATCTAAAAGAACTTCTGTTGACTTTGTTGGTCTTGTGATCAAGAAGAGTCATGACAAACAATAATTCGGTTCTCGTGCTCCTTATTATTTCTTTTAACACCTTTAGAAATAGTGGGTTTGGATCATGTTGAAAGCCCAAGGGTAGTTTAGATTTACTTTGCCCTAATTTTTTATTATTTTAATTAGGCTCGTGTTGCCTACAAATATTTCCCCTTTGTGCCTTTATTATCAAAAGAAAATAATAAGAAACATTTATACCGTGATTTTTCTCCCTGTACTAGAGTTTCCACATAGACACTGTGTTCTTTCTTCGTCTCTAATTTTCGATAAAAGACATTGATTAGGTTAAAATTACCATTTTAGTCCTTTGGTTTGTGTTTGGTTTCAATTTGTTCCCTATGGTTTTAAAATTGTCAATACAGCCAAAGTGGTTTGGTTTAATCTCTCAAACTGTTGTTCCATCATCAAGTTTCGGACATACTATTTTACCAAGTATGTTTTCTTTCGATGTGGCAAGAAGTGGCAATGAGTTCACATCTAACATTGGTTTTGAATCACTCGCTAAGTGCTTGAATAAGTGTTTTTTAAGTGAAAAAATGTTTTTTATCACTTAAAAAGTCATTCCACGCAGCTAATTGTATGAGATATATCTGAAAGTTGGTTGATGATATGAGAAAAGGAGGGACATGTGGGTTTGCGTGTAAAGGAAGACTCATAACGTAATGAAGTATTGAGAGATTTAACCAAACTATATAAACTAAATTGAAACTTATAAAACTATCATAACCAAATTGAAACGAAGCACGAGCTAAAATGGTAATTTAGCCTAAACAATGAATCTCAAAATAAACAAGAGCAAAGAGCTAGCATTCATATATGGGAAGGCTAAATTGGTTGAAAGGGTGAAAAACAAAGGGACAAATGGATTTTCAGGTAAAGGGATAATACTCCCAACAAGCAATTTCTGGTGTGGGCCATCAAATTTTGGCCCTACCATGATCTAAAATAAACTAGCATCTTCTGCATGAGTCAAGATTAATGAGTTCTCTTCTTTTCATCCTAAAAAGTATATGATCTTAATCAATCTCTAGGTTCCCCAATTTGAATACAAACTTACGTGCAAGAACATCATAGTGAAAGGTTCAATTTCACAAACCCAGAATGAAGAACCCCATTTTCAATTGAAAGTGAAAATTCAAGGTTCAAGTGAATGTATAGCAAAGCAACAACATCAGCAGGATAATGAAGAATCACAAGACTACAGAGGCAAATTTCAAAAGCCTCGAAATAATAGATCCAGATGCACAAATCAATAAGCAATCATAATTTTAAATCCCAAATCTCAACAAAAGCCCCCATCCCAATGCATCAGGGAAATTCATTCATAATTTGCGATCACACATCACACAAGTTTCAGATAGAAAACAACAAACCACTCAATCAACAAATAAATGACATCTGCATGGTGGGAATGTACCTGTCGACTGAAATTTCATTTTTTGAAGCCGTCATCGTGAGCAGATATTGATGAAAACTTGTGTTCAAATGTGAGAAATTTATGAAATGGGTATTGAGAACCGGGAAAAATGGAGATGGGTATAGGAAGAACAAGGCAAATGGTAGGTTTATAAAGGCGTATGGAGCTTGAGGACGAGAACCCACCAGCGACTAACTCACAAATGCGATTGTTTTTTTCTTTGAGGATCTGTTCCGTAATTTATGCATATATTCATATTCGTATTCAAACAAAATCATGCCAACAACTTTACCTTTTATTTTAAAAAGTATCAATATTCTTTTCAAAGTTATAATATAATCTTTTGACATTTCAAAATGGTTCAAAATGATACGTGGAGTACAAAATTACTTTAAGATCTTGAATGAAAAAGGTGGCTTAAAAGGATATGGAGTGATCTAATTTTTTTTCATTATCACATTGATTATAGTTACAATTATGTATCTCATTTTGTACTTTGAATATCAAATGTACTTTTGATTCACGAGAATTAAGGTGGATGTCTATTTGATTACTTAACAATAAAAGAATAAAGATTATGAGTTGTTTGTGAAAGAAGGACCGAAGAACACAACGGTGAAAAGGAAAGACACGATGTAGTTCAAAAAAATAATATTGATTTAATAAAATTACCAAATTAGCAAGAGAACTAGTCCTTTAACAACCACATCACTTAAACGTTGGTCAACTAACGGTCTATTGTAGATTCAAGAACCATTTATAACTATTTCTCAAATGTCGAAAGTAAAACTTTAGTTTTGAAACTTCAAATCTCAAAGATGAACTGTATAATTTTTTTAGTAATTTTGAATGCGCTTATAAAAGGTTTTTGAAAGAATTGTGTAGTATATGTTTGAGTTAGTGACAAAGTTTAAGAGTAATTTTTTTATAATGTAACTCAATTAAGGAAATCATATGAGATGAATAAGTCATAAATGTATCGCCACCAAAACTATGTGTTTGAATTAGAAAGGAAGAATCGAACTACATTAATATTGAAAAATATATGTGCATGATTATTGAAATATCACATTTTAGTTATTGAACTTTTCAGTTTATTCTACTTTGGTTTTTGAACTTTTAAAATGTTCATTTTGATTTTGAACTTTCATGTTTGTATTAAATCGATCTATAAACTTCTAAAATATTTGTGACTTTTAAAAAAATCATTTTAGCTAATTATACAACTTTTGTTAAGCAAACAACACAACAATCAACCACACCTAACACCCTACAACAAGGTAAGGAGGGAGAATAACACAATGTGAAAAAACTTCTTTCCAATTCAAAGAGCGCAGCTTTGAGAGAGGGTCAAAGTTGCAATGACATTAACATATTTGTTCTCCTCTTAAGAGTTATAACAAAAAAATGAGCAACAATATTAACAGTGTTAAAAGATTATATATCTTCAATGAGAATTCCAATCTCCGCATCGAAAGGTCTCCCTTTTTAAAAGATTTAACACCTCCAGTACATCAGGTTTTCACTTCAATAAGAAGGTTGTTATTCTCATACCATTCTTCTTCTATCATAAATAACAAATCCTCTAAAAGAGCTTCATCCTCATAAAACCAGTCGCATGAATTTAGATGGTGATTACCATGAACGAAGTCATTATTTTAGAAAACTCTAAAACAATTTCAAGTTGATTTTGGAGTGATTAGTTTATAGATGATTCTTGTTAAACGATTGACTGAAAATCAATCCAATTTAAAATACTGTTAGTTAGCTATTTTTGAGATCGTCTTTTTTTTTTAAATTCTAAATATTGGAGTAAAAGATGACATGAATAGTTTATCATTGAAATTATTGATAAAAAAACAATTACATATGTTTTGAATTTTCTATCGATATCTATTATAAACAACATTCACTTTACTATCACCCTTAACCTAAATATTTGATTGTAGTGAATAAGTGATCATGAAGCAAGAAAGAAAAAGATGTTGTATTCACTTTATGCAAAAGGTGATGGGTGGTTGTTTTTGTGGTTGAACAATGTATCAAATAATTGTTATTAATTTCCATGAAATTTGGGGGAATATTCTAAGAAAATTCGTAGAGGTGTCACTTTTTATGGAGAAAAAGAGAAAACAAATGTTATGAGAATTTGGCATCATATCAGCAGCAGCCTCATCCTCAGCCACATCTTATATTTTCACCTACCTTTTCTACCCTCAAACGTCTCTTCTCGCTATCAAAAGATGCATATTTATGTCCGATGAATTATGTTCATAGTTTAGTTTATATTAATATAAGTTTTCTTTAATTTCATCCGAATATATTTTGATACACAAGTGATCTTTGATTATGTTAAAAAGTAGTTTTAGTCCATGCATAGTTTTTCAGGAAAGTAATGAATTTGTCAATACTGAGTTCTAATTTCTAATTTCTGTGAAGAATCAAACAATGGAAAAATGAGGACTTAGAGAAACTTCATGTTGAATGAAGTATATAATTGATTAAAAAAAGAAAAAAACTTTAGAGCAGTGAGGTCAAAACTGAAATAATAACAATATAGGAAACATACGATTGTGTTCATTAATTCGTTTTAGTATATGTATGGATCTTTGAACCCTATTAAAATATATTTGTGAATGATTTCCAAATAATTGAAGTCATTTTTATTAGCTTTAATTTAAAATCTCTGGAATGAAAATGAAACAATAATATTTGAATATGACTATATACATTTATATATATATATATATATCAACGACCATTGAACACAAGCTAGGGGAAGAAAAGACATATTTTGATAAATAAGGCAGACGATATATCACACAAAGTGAAGTTCAAAATAGAAAATACAAGGAAAGCAACATATTATATATAGGGCCTTTAATTTTAATGACATTTCGTAATCAATTAACCATCCTATATTTAGTATTTTGATTGTAATAGGATTGGTATTAAGACCCAAAGCTGAAGATCAATAACAAGTTTATTTCTACAAATAAGTTAACCCAAAGCATATTAGATAGAGAGTAGGGATAAATTGATCATAGACCAATTCATCGATACGCTACATTGATGATATCATGCATTTGCAATGGTATCTCCCCTCATAACTAATTCGTCCAAAGCTGTCCACAATTTCGAATCGTTGCAGTCCTTTACGAGGAGGGCTGGCTTTGCTTGCATCAATAATTGCTCAGGATATCTTTGAATTGGAGTATATGATCACAATTCACAAATACAAAAACAATAAAATTACTGAGATTTTAGGTAAGATAAATCTAAATTTCAAGTTGAAAATGAATGATCGTAAGTAAATAAATAAATAAATTATTTTTCAGTTTTAATTTAATATCAAATCAAAATTTCATCCATTTTTTTTTTCACCCATTAAGTACTCTTTGTTATTTTATTAAGTTTCACAGCTACCATACTACTATTATTTTCAACTTTACCTTATGAAACACGTGCAAGTCGCATAGTTCCAACTAGTATACGTAGACACACATGTATATCAGTATATGTATTGACAAACATGTACATCTATACATCTATCTATATATATAATTTAACACTCCCCATCTAAAACACCTAACAAGTAGAAATCATCGTTAATTGGAAAAAAAATAATATTGCGGGATTTGAACACGGGACCTCCTGAACTAGATGCTCTATTTTATTTCTTTTAAAAAGAAAGAGTTTTCTAAATAGAATAAATACGCATTACAATGAAGGAAATAGAAAACCAACAAATTTAACACAATAATTACAATCACTATATTAGCAAACAACAAAATAATCAGCATCAGTTCAATGCCCATAGCTTTCCAAATGTACAAATACACTTTTCTTTTTCATCTCAATTTTAGTGTAAGAACAAATCTTCAAAGACAACAACAAACCAACAAACAACAAATGAAGAAATATATAGTGAAAAATAATCTTCACCAAACATGTGCAGATCTGGGAGGTGATGTTCAGACAAGAATGAACAAAGCTCGAAGCCTCACCTGGGAGATAGGCACACAGCTTCATTGCCATGGAGATGGAGTATCTCAAAACATAGAGTAGTCGTCGTCTTCGGTCATCCCCATGAAACACAAAATGGCAACCACAAATACTACAAAAGACGAGAGGTCCATTGCCATTGCCCCCCAGCCAATGATCCCAGCATGCTTCAGAATAATGGGGATGGCAATGCTTCCTACAGTCGATGCTCCGGTCAAGAATTTCGTCGCATTGATCCAGCTGTCTCGATGATAATGATATGTGGGGAGAAGGGTAAGAGAATGTGAATTTTATGAATACAAAAGCTTGTTTTGGATAATCTTACAATATCTTAAACGTACTATTTTCAAATTTCAGCTCATTGAAAAATACTTATCAAATGGGTTATAGAGGCAAAAGTCTAACCTATCGTTAGAATCAGTATACAGTGACGAACTATCTGACCCCGCAAAGAATAATAAAGGCATGGGGAGAAGCACATACATTATCACTGCAAAGAATGATGCCGTGAAATTAGTCAAGAAAAATACATCTTCCGACCTGGATTATGGCATGATGGAGAAAAATATATGTTAACATATACATAGCATCCACATATGTTCAACACATTTCATTCAGGTTGGGTTTTGAATCAAAACATGATAATTCTTTCCACTTTATTATACCTAAAGAAAAAAGACGAAGAAGAAAGAAGATAAATCTACATCCGTATTGAAGAAAGAAACCAACAGGCAACAACCAGTGAGAATAAGGGGACGACGGAATGAAGAGACACCATGTCATAATCATTATGCACAGCACAAATAGCTACAACCTCTACAAGCTTTATTGGAATTATTGATAAGTCACATAATCAAATGAACACAAAAACTCGACCCTGGAAACTCATCATACCTAGGCTGCCATGGCTACAATCTCTATAAATTTGTGGTAACGAGCAGCAATCAAATGGTATGATCATTTTGATAATAACTTTTAGCCTCCATAAATAATCAGTCTTAAAATTTATTATCATGAAACCAAAGTTGTATAAAAGATGGGAAATCGTTTTGTGATAAAAGAGAGAGGCAGGGAAATAAAATGAATTGTCCTTTGGTTATCATTCCACCTTTCAACCATCTGGACAAGAGGCTGGTTGTATAAAGAACAATTCAAAACCCTTACTCTTTCATCACGTCGTGTCCAGTAAAAATTCTAAAAAAGAGAGTTTCAAGTGGATCATAATGGAGATGAGAAGCATTTCTAGTTCTATCTAGCGATGTAATTTAATAGAAGAAACAAAGCTTATTATTGAAAGATTCTGCATGTAAGCAGATGTTAAGTGGATGGAAAACAAACACCCCACAGTGCTGGCAGAAACAAAGAAAATAATCAGTATGGTATGATGTCCAGAAAATATGATATGAAAGAAAATCCAAAACAAAAAACAAAAAACTTCGGCCAGTAATAATTTCGTTTCTGGTTTTTGGGTTTTGAAAATTAAGCTTACAGGCACTATTTTCACCTGCAAATTTTTTCCTTTGTTATCTGCTTCTTATCAATGTTTTAAAAAACAAGTCAAAATTTAAAAACTAAAAAAAATGTAGATTTTAAAAACTTGTTTCCGTTATTGGAATTTGGCTAAGAATTCAACCATTGTACTTAAGCAAAACCAATCATTGTAAGAAATGGGAGGAAGATTTTAAAAGACCAAAAACCAAAAACGAAATGGTAACAAAATGAAGCCTTAGCTGCAGAGAAATTTTCATATTGTAAAAGCACTAAGAAAAGAGTCGAGGAGAAAATTTAGTTATATACCACTTAGCATTGGCCACCAATTACTGTACAAGGCACATGCCTGCCATAACACATGATAAATGAGACAACAAAAATGACTTTTAAAGCCAAGAATTGCAAAGATATTGTTCAAAGAATCAAAAGTTTCCAAAGAGAATTCTACTGACCAATATCTGCATCACAATTCCTCCAGAAACCAAAATTGCTAAGAATGCCACCCTGCCCATACCCAGACAGGCCTGCAAAGAAGCTGGTAAGTCTGCCATTGGTTGGATAACTCACCTCATGCAGGTCAAAGGCTACAAAAAAGAACTCCACATGAGAAATCTACAAGAGGATGAGAGGTAGGCAAAAACCAAAGTAGTTCATCCTAAGTAAATCCGTTTTATAAATAAATTGGTACTTTTGAGTTATATAATTCTTCAATGAGTGGCATTGTTACACAAACACCCATCTACAAAAGGACAAGGTAAAATTAGCAGAAGGGACTTGAAATTTTTTATATTGACACCCAATGTGTCAAAAGTTTCCAGCTTCAAATGCAACACCAAAATCACCAAACCAATCTAGTGAATATAAATATGGTTTGTGAACATTTACAACAAAAAAACCTGTGTTTTCTTAAATAATAATAAAGGAAAGAATATATCGATATTCTTAGAAATCTAAAATGCTTCATGAACTTTCGAGTTAACTCCTCCCATAAGAATTCAACTCAACTGCACTATCATTAATCTTTTATTTTTCATATGCGTGAGAGTCCAGGCTAGCTTACGCACATCTCGAATAAACTCACAAGAAAACATACTTTATCCTACAACATTTAGGTGTCAAGAAAACCCATAAGATATTAACTCCTAAGTAGGTGCCATCATGGAACAATATCCTTAATATCCTTAAACTTAACACAATGATGCCACAGAATTCCTGTAGGATTCTTCATTGAGTTAAATTGTTGCTCGAACACCCATATTTAAGTGACATTGTAAAACTAACAAAATGGAGTCAATAATGGGATAACTTTCACCAATAACCAATATGAAAAAACATTTCCAACTTCAAATTGAATCCTAAAAATCACCAAAACCAGTATGGTAAATATGAATGCGATGTATGAACATTCATAAGTGAATTGCTAGCATTGTTAAAAAACAATAAAGTAAATAAGAGACTGGTACTCTTAGCAATCTAAAAGACTACGAGCGTGAACAACGAAATTCGAAATAACTTCTCCCATAAGAACAAATACTGTTACTTCTCAACCGTACGGGGTGGAGGATTCTCAATCTCAACCCTCTTTTCTAACAAACGTACATAATTTTAAGCAGTGGCAGAGAATGTTATCCAAATTTCAGCAATAGGGTTTGGTAACAGTAAAATCAAGTGCTTTTGGACGAATGCTATCCAGAATATTCTCCCAGAAAACGCGATTAAGAAGCAAAGAAATTACGATAAAAAAAAAAGTTACCTTTTGATGGGGATTCGTGAAGAAATTCTCTCGTTTCTCCGACTCGCAGTCCAATTCCGATCACGGGCGGCGGCGTATCAGCCCCACTATTATTGGTATTTTTTTTCAGACTTAACTTTCTTGGTAGAAATCAAATGAAGACAAAAAAACCAACTAAGGTGATTGTAAAATTGTAACTTTGTAAGAAAACGATCGTGGGTGGGTGGCCTCGATAATGCGACAAGTTTGGAAATTGTTAATCTTACCATATTTTTGGACTATGAATCTCTTGTCCACACACTCTTAATTGTGTCATTGATCCCTAATTGGAATACGAACAATAGTTAGTATTACTAGTCACGAGATCTCACATTATTCTATATTTCACCAAAAAATTAGTTTTCATTTAGTTTCATTCAGGTGATATTTCTAAGTTTGTAATAGTCGAGTTCTCGAACTCTTATTTATTCATAATTTTCATGAGGCTTTTGTTTTCATTTCTCTTAAAAATTAGTCGATAAAAAAACATTTAAAAAAACACTATTACACTCTAGCTCATCATTCATACACAAAAACATTATGGTAATAAAACTTGGATTGAAAATATTTGTTGGTTGGTGCTCTAACCATTTATATTTTATATAAACTTTTTTTATAGTACAAAAAAACACGAAGGAAAAACATTCTAAACAATAATAAACGACCTTTTTATAAGAAGAATGTTTAAATGATAAATTTGTCAAAAAAATATTTGATAAATATAACAAAACTTTATAATCTATCAATGGTAAATAGTGACATTAACATATATTTATCAGCATTGATGTTATTTTGTTATATTTATAAGTATTTTGGTTGATTTTGTTATATTAAAAAACCATTTTTATAATATACAAAATTTATAATTTTAAAAGGTTCCCATAATCAACGGAGGTACATAGTATTTTTCAATAATAATAATAATAATGAAGTTTTTAAAAGATAGAAAAAGTTGGCTCCATAAAATAAAATCCATTACATCCTATACCATATTTTTCCATGTCAATATTTTGTGAAATGTATAATTTTTGACAAAATTTCAATAATAATTAATTTGATTTAATTGAGTTAGATAGGAGAATGGTTTGAAAAGATATTTATGGAAATGCCCATTTCCATTGGGAGCTATTTGTATTTGTCACAATAATTATTTATTTGAAAATAAGCATGGATGATGGGACCGTATTTATGACGTAATAAATGCTTGCTACCAATAGGCTTTTAGAAAAAAAGCACTCTCATGTGTCGGTTAACTGTTTTTTTTCACTTATTCATTTAAATATTTTTTCTTTTTTCTTTTTCAATAATTATCAAAATAAAAACAAAGTCTCAATTGCTACGCTAATTTTATTTAATAAATCAATTCTATCCTTCCAAATTTTTATCATCAATTTTTCAAAATAACTTGGGGACGATCTTGGTTGTGGATTGTTCATTGTTCGGACTCATTTGTGAATAACCCATCAAATCTCCTTAACTTGCAATAGGTTTAATGGCTAGTTTAATTTTGTTGTTTATTCACTTAGTCCAGATATGTATGATTGTTTTCTGGTCTGTCTTTTTTTCCTATTCACAGTGATGCATTGAGATTCTTGTTTTCCTGGTTGAGTGTCCTCTATTATTCACTAACACTTTATTCATAAAGTTATTGTTTTTTTTTTTATTTGAAAATTAGTAAACAATAAAATAAATTAATGTATGTGAATGTTTAATTACATTCCACGTTAACCATTAACATAAAAGTACATCAAATTTTTAAATAAATCCCAAAAGCATTTATTTATGGTTAGTTGAAAAAAAGTAGATATATTTCAACATTATACTACGGTAGATAGCATATATCGTATCATAGAATTCAACCCATGTTGATAAGTATAGCTAAGATATAATCATACCATCACTAAAAAGAAGTTTAAAAAAATGTAAGAAAAAAAAATTTCTTACATCCAATTTAATTGCATTCCAAACAAACATTGTCTATCTTGTTGGGATTACTAAAACACCATATCTTGAATGAAACTTTACATTATTATTAGTTTTTAAGTATTAATTATCACTTACAAGCTCACTTCACCGTAAATTTACATTTCAATCATTTTTTATAGATAAATTATGTTAAACAACAAAACTTCTGAAAATATTTACAAATATAACAAAAATATCACAACTATATGTGTCTGATAAACTCAGGTAGCTAGTAGCTTACCTTGATTTAAAGTGTTTCATTGTAGATAGATTGAAACATTTTGCTATGTTTTCGTAAATATTTTCATTCATATTATTATATTTAAAAGAAACTAAAATTTATAAATTATTGACTATAAAGAAAAAAAAAAGTGAGAAAAGCAATATTTATATTTAAAGAAGTATATATTACATAAAAAAAGAATTTATTTGAAGGAAATATTAACAATATATAGAGACCCCAATAGAAAACATTCCATTAGACAATAAAAAAACAATCCTTCGTTTAAGAAAAACCAACTAAAAAAATTAAGAAAAGTGGAAATAATTTGACTAAATCAAAATTATTATTATTATTTTTTTATAGAACAGATAATATGGGAATTTAATGGGAAAGAAAAAAAAAGAGGAAATAGCACGAGTCTTAATTCTTGAGTTCTCGTTAATCATAGATCTCTACAAGCAATTTCTGTCGGCGGATTGAGATTTGAATTATTTTTCCGATTCAGATTTAAATCCTCCATTTCTTCACAATATAAAGTTACTTTTCTTTTCTATTTTAATGCATCGTTCTCACTGATTCTTCAATCCCACTGTCAAGCACAAACTCTCTCTCTCTCTCTCTCTCTATCTCTCTCCAGTTCAGTGGGGGCAATTTGGAAAGCTCGCCGGAGCTTCGTCGGAGATCGACGGAGATACCCTTTTGAAGTAATTATCATTTTGGTTGTGTAGTTTCAAGATCCTTCGTACTTGGGCAGGTTCAAGTTTATTGATTCATTGGATCTTAGTTACTGTTTTCTCTTTCCTTAATTCTTCTCGATGCAATCATTTGAGCATTTTTTCAGCTCCATTTCACAAATTGCTTACTGGGTTTTGTATTTTTCTTCATTATGATGATCTTTGGTTAAATGGGTTTGATTCTGTATAGACATTGTATGTGATGAAATGGACGAAACTTGGAATTTGTACTGAAATTTGTTAGGAGAAAGCATGTTTGATTTAGTGGACCCATTTCAAGTATAAATTTCGACCGGAGTGGTTAGCTTTGTACTGTTGTGTACAAAAATGTTGTTCGATCTGATTATTTTTTAAAGTTTGTTTGAGATTTCCTGAATCTGATTATGACAGAGGTAAAAAGAAATTGAAGGGAAATGTGAATCTGTCGTAACTTTTCTTGGAGAATATCGAATTTTAGACATCCTTTTATGAATAGATATGTATTGATTTGCTAGAAATGACAATGAATCAATGACCGTAATGTTACGTTGGTAACTTTCATTTCTACTTATTTTAGTATCCAACTTGTAAATGATGGCATTCTGTCTGTGTGTTCTAGTTTCATTATTTCTTCCACCTCTAATTTCTGGATTTTTGATAATTCTGATCTGACAACTATTGGTTATTCTGATCTTGAAATACCTAGCAAAGTGAAAATTATATATCTCATGTTGATTTGTGATTCCCATGAATTTTCTATTTTTGGCTATATGTGAACATAATACAAATTATAATAGCATGTACTCCAAGTCCATGCTTCTAACAGTTAGATAAAATTGTTGCAGATTTAAAAGATCTGTCACATTTAATAATGGGCTCGAAGCATAATTTGCCGGCCAACAGAAACCGAGGTCCAATATCTCTATTTGCTGTGATTGGTTTATGCCTTTTCTTTTACATTTTGGGAGCATGGCAGAGAAGTGGATTTGGGAAAGGAGATAGCATAGCAATGGAAATTACCAGGCTATCAAATTGCAACACTGTTAAAGACTTGAACTTTGAGACTCATCACAGTATCGAGATTGTTGAATCTACTGAACCAAAATCAAAGGTGTTCAAACCATGCGACAAAAAGTTCACAGATTATACACCTTGTCAGGAACAAGACCGAGCTATGAGATTCCCAAGGGAGAGTATGATATACAGGGAAAGGCATTGTCCTGCAGTAGATGAAAAGTTGCACTGCCTCATTCCAGCTCCCAAAGGTTATATGACTCCGTTTCCGTGGCCGAAAGGCCGTGACTATGTTCATTATGCCAATGTTCCATATAAGAGCCTGACAGTTGAGAAGGCAAATCAGCATTGGGTCGAGTTTCAGGGCAATGTATTCAAGTTTCCTGGTGGTGGGACAATGTTTCCTCAAGGAGCTGATGCATATATTGATGAACTAGCATCAGTTATTCCAATTGCGGATGGTTCCATTAGAACAGCTCTGGATACTGGTTGTGGGGTATGTTTCTGACAAAAACTAATGAACTATCTTCCTGCATGAAAGTGTCAATACAATGGTTGAGAACGTAATAATTTGTGCATTATTCTATTAATGTTCAACAATTTTTTACACTGTTTTGTAGCACTCCATTTTTATTTCTTGACCTGCTGCTGAACTTGTTTTTAGACAGTAGATCTTAAACAATCTTGTTGTCACTCTAATGACACCAAATCTGTCTCAGGTTGCTAGCTGGGGTGCATATTTATTCAAGAGAAATGTATTAGCCATATCATTTGCACCGAGGGACAATCACGAAGCACAGATACAGTTTGCACTAGAGCGTGGTGTGCCTGCTTTTATTGGCGTGTTGGGTAGTATACGCCTTCCGTTTCCATCTAGATCTTTTGATATGGCTCAGTGTTCAAGATGCCTCATACCATGGACTTCAAATGGTTAGTATCTGGAGCGGTAAACTCCTTGATATCTTGTTTTAAATTATATTTTTTGTAGAAAAAATTATAAAAAGTGCAAAAGTATGTTAAGACAAGGCATCCTTCCATTCTGAAGAGCCAATGGAACTTGAGAGAACTTCATAACCATCGGACAAGAACCATCATTTAGATCAACAATAGTGAAAGAAAGGGTATCGTTACTAGTTTTACATAAATTCTATAGATCCTCTCTAGCCAAAGAACCTAGGAGGCAGCTATTATAGGTTCGATGCATAAAATTGTCCTTTCTTTCAAAAGTTTACCTCAACCCATCCACGGTAGAAAGAGTTTTAAGTCTCATTTGGATGACACCAAAATTGTACCTAACGTGAAATTTAGAGAACTTTAGATGGCCAGAATTATATTATGATTTCAATATCCTAATATAATTATTAATTTTACATTGATCTAAATATTAATCCATCTCTAAGCTATGGACTTGTGGATACAGAGGGTATGTATCTGATGGAAGTTGACAGAGTCCTCAGACCTGGTGGCTATTGGATCCTATCTGGCCCTCCAATCAACTGGAAGACCTATTACCAGACATGGAAACGTTCGAAGGAGGATCTAAATGCAGAGCAGAAGAAAATCGAACAGATAGCTGAGCAGCTTTGCTGGGAGAAAAAATATGAGAAGGGAGATATTGCTATCTGGAGGAAAAAGGAAAATGACAGATCCTGCAAAAGGAAGAAAGCTGCAAATTTATGTGAAGCAAATGATGAAGATGTCTGGTGAGTTTGTGTAGAAAACACTCTTCTGATCTTATGCATATTGTTTAATATTTGTTATTTCTACAAGCTAAATAAATTACTTAGTGCATTGTTATAGTAATCATCTATCATTATTCTGCTCTATAATTTTTCTTTCCAAAGGAAGGAAATAAGTATCGTGGCTTTTTCACTATCTTGCTTCTAAGCTTCAACTTTCGGCCTATTGATTTAGTCTGAAAACTTCGAAGTGACCCAAGATCAAATTATATCTGATCTATAGACTAGATGGCATAGCGGAGTCATAGAAGTCATCTTATTTCCCTTGTTCAATTTGAAAACTTATGACTATATCTATTTAGAGAACAGGATCCTTTTATGTTTAGAAATGCTTGATTTGATTGGAGATTGACAATATTTGAGAAATAGCGTTTATTATTGAATCCAGCTCAATCTAATCAAAACAGTTGAGAAATACAAAATTTTAAAGTCATACTTGAGTGAGTTCTTTTCTAATTACGACCCTCACTTTTTCATTCTCTTGCTCTCCTTCTCTTCTTGAATTATATTGTACAGGTACCAGAAAATGGAAACATGCGTCACCCCTTTTCCTGAGGTAACAAGTGATGAAGAAGTAGCAGGAGGGAAATTGAAGAAGTTCCCGGCACGGCTTTTTGCTGTACCTCCCAGAATATCCAGTGGTCTAATTCCAGATGTTACAGTTGAATTTTTTGAAGAGGACAACAAAATTTGGAAAAAGCATGTTACTGCTTACAAGAGGATAAATAACTTGATTGGCAGCCCACGATATAGGAATGTGATGGATATGAATGCAAACCTCGGGGGATTTGCAGCTGCAGTTCACTCAAAAAATTCTTGGGTGATGAATGTTGTGCCTACGATTTCCAAGAACACTCTAGGAGCCATTTACGAGAGAGGTCTTGTTGGCATGTATCATGATTGGTATGTGTTCTTCCTCTATCTCTTTCCTCTTCCAGTTAAAGCCATTTGATTGAATTTAGATTTTTTGTATTTCTAAAGCAAGTTTATGAAACTAAATCGTATCAGTAGAAATTTAAAAGGAATCACAACATAGCTGTAAGTGGAACTATATTGACATGTTGAGTAACCTGGTTGCCTGATTTTTAGGCCTTCTGTCTCAGAAAAATAATCCTGTTTCATTGACATTCACTTTGATATAAGAAGTTAGATAGTTTCTAATCCGCATGTATTACATGAGATCTTTAAGATTTTCTAGGACTACTTTAAGGAAGGAGTACATAAATTCACCAAAAAAATGTTTGGGAGTAATTTTAAAATTGTTAACATCACTTTTATTACCTTCAAGATCAATTAAAATCATCTTCTTAACATTCAAAATCAGTTTTAATCGTACAAGAACTGTATTTAAAAGAGTAAAACCAAACATAACCTGAGAGTGATTTTAAACTTTAAAATAGTGAATGTCAAAATCACTCCCAAACATGATTGAATAGTGAACGAAATTAAAAATTTGTTGCCAAATAAGTTGATTGCCTTTAGTCTTAACTTGACATTTTCTTTTGTCAAGGTGTGAGGGCTTCTCTACTTACCCGAGGACATACGACTTCATTCATGGGAATGGTGTATTTGATCTGTACGAGAACAAGTAAGTATCTTAATCTTCTTCTTCATCTATACGTATACTTCAACTTTTCCGGGAAAAATAATAGGCTTATTCAAGTGCCATGAATAAGGAAAATTGCATAAACCACCCTGAATTGTTGAGTTGTTAAAATCACACCCTCAATCTATAAAGTTGATCAATCACCCCTGAGCTTATGAAATTTTAGAATTAAGTCCTATAGAAAATATTGAGATCATACTAAAGTCACTAAATATATCGTAATTAATCTTAAGCTTTTAGATCTAAGGGTGATATAACAATCTCTAATTGCTTTCCACCTCTGAAACGATAAATAGTTGCAATCTTGAGGACATACTTCTAGAGATGGACCGTATTTTGAGGCCAGAGGGAATCGTCATCCTCCGAGACGGAGTGGATGTCATGAATAAGGTGAAGAAGATAGCTGCAGGTATGAGATGGGATGTGAAATTAATGGATCATGAGGATGGTCCTCTTGTACCAGAAAAGATAATGGTTGCTGTTAAACAGTACTGGGTTGTAAGCAACCCACCACATAACCGCACTTCTTCAAGTGATGAATACATGTGATTAGAGAGAGCAACAAATGCTAGATTCTTAGCAGCTTCTCAAAAGGAACTTTTTGTCTTTTTAGACTTTGATTCATGTACTGTAAGCTAGTGTTATTGGTAAAATAGAGAGAAAAGCTTGTAAAATTCTACTGAAGCAAAGAAAAACTGAGATTGATGACAAGGAGAATAGTAGGCAGGTTATGTAATCTCATCTGCCTGTGTATTTTGGTCAAGGATACTGAAGTGATCATTACTGGTACATGTAAGAAACTGAGATGCAATATTGATGATTCATAATTTATTATCAAAAGGGTTCTTATTTATTCACCACGAAAACAGGCTCTCAAATTTTCTTTATGCAAATTTGCTAAATTCATGCATTGAGTGAAGAAATCGAACCTCTAACCTCGAGATTGAGTTATGCTTATATTGTGTTATTATATTGAAAGACATTTTTCTTTTCCTAACCTATGTCTTCTAGAGGTAAGTTGTATTTGATCTCTTTAGATTATTCACACACATATACAAACATGCTAGAATCTACACGGTTTAACGTTTATATTCACTCAATCCAAAAGTCACAAGTTTGAATCTCTCTATTTCATATGCCGGGCTAAGCAAAAGGAGAGAGACTATAGTTGAGTCAAATTTAGTCATTGAACTTTGAGATTTGTGTTGATTTATTTCGAATCAAAACTTTTGAAACTATAAATTAAGTCTTTGAGTTTTGCTAATTTTTTTATATGATGACATCAAATTTATCTTCACCTAACAGTTTAAGTTTTAAAGTCAATCAATGATTTGACATGATATCATATCATTATCGCTTAAGTTTTTTTTTATCAATAGATCATTTAACATAAATCAAATCAACATTTTTAGAAGTTCAACGATCAAATAGACACAAACTTTAAAGTTCAACGACCAAACTTGTAATTTAGCCTAAAAAGAATCTTGCATGTTGCTATCATCTTTATGGCCGAGATGTTTTACAGTTCAATTGAAAGATAAATGCAAATTATCTTAATTGAGCAACAGAAATATATACATTAGCTTTGTCATTGCCCTGATCTAATGTTCAAACTTCAATCACATTTAAAATATTTCAATTTACACTTATACAAACTTTAAATCATCTATTACAAAGAGTGTGTTGATGATATATATATTTGAGGTGGTAACTTGATATAATTTTCCAGCAAAATGACAAGTATTGGGATCATCATGCTTAAACAATAAATAAGGTGCAATCTTTGAGCAACCAAAAAGCACTGCATGCTAAGTTCACTTACCTTAAATAATTTCTTGTGACATAATTTTAGGTCTTACAAACTTAGAATGTTACAAGGTAGTTTGTATGGTTTGGTAAGACTTCGTAAATAGTGCTTATAATTCGATAAATCTTTTGATTATTTATGAGATTTATCAAATCCAAGTGACTAAATTCTAATAACAAATAACATTGGACTAAATTCTAGCTTTATCCAAATTATAATAGCTAAATTTACAAGTGAACCAAACTTATGGTGGGTTGTCCAAGACCAGACCCAAAGCTTGTGGGTGGGCCAAAGCCCATAAAGTATAGGAAGGAGGCATAAAATAACTTGTGTCGAACAAGGAAAATATATAAAAAAGGTTGCCTCTAGACTAACACCGGGCAATCTCGATTGTCAGAAACGTCTCTAATATTGCTGGGATTACATACAACTAGAGACAAGTGTCAGCAAAAAGACTCGTATATAGACCATTGTACTATCCTAAAAAAAAGAGTAAGTAACGTCGAAAGGAAAGTATTAGTCTTAATTTTTGTGTGCTTAGTTGAACTATACATTTCCTATACTAATATCGACATCAACCACACAGAAGCAAAATCACTTATGCAATTCAGCTTGGAACAACTCGAAACCAGATAAAAAAGAAGCGGGTCAGAGACGGCCAGTACATGTTAAAAGGAAAACTTGTACTCATTAAAGGTAAATCTATTATTGTGTGTATGTTTATATGCATTATCTTGTACTTCTACGTATAATTAGTTGAGCTAGGACCCTGACAAATTTAGAGTTGGACTTCGCTCTTAAAACCAAGTGGGACAACCCTTCTATGTTTCATAAATGCTCTATTATCAACAATTTTCATCTAGGACAACTTGTGTAGTCTTATTACAATTAATTCAAACACATACTTGATCAAGTCATTTTTATCATTTGTATACCTTATAATAATGACCAATGACTAAGTTCCAATTCATTACTTACATGAATAAGTGTGACAATAATAATAATAATAATAATGTGAATTGCAAAAATAAAAAAAAGTGGATGTGAGGTGATAGTTGTAATTATATATATCCTAAAACTTAGACTTTTACATGATAGAACTTGAACCCTCAAACTTAAAACAATAATATCTCTTATTTAGAATATGTAGGAAATCAAGTTGTTTAAAACAAGTAGAAATGTTCATAAACTTAAAACCAAAGAGAATGTTTAAACATCAAATAGTTAAAACAAAAACAAGTTAAATCCAGCCAAAAAATGAATAATTGTATGAACAAGTTGCCAAACTTTAAATACATAAATAAAAGTATGTTCCTCCCCCAAAAATGTAATACAAACATATTAGTTTACTACTCTCTACGTCAAAAAAAAAAAAAAAAAAAATGGTGCGAACTTAAAAGTTAGAGTTAATAGGTTGGAGTAAGGAAGTTTTTGTTCGGAGTGCAAAATTGTTTTTTAAGAGTTAAGAAACGTTAGAGAGGGAGATTAAGAGAAAAAGGGGAAGATAAAATTTTTACGATAAATGTACAATTTGGATGGTGAACACTACCGAAATTGATGTGGTTCAATTATTTTAATATAGATGAAGTCGAAAAATCGAACACTAAAATATTTCAGTGCTAATATTAAAAAGTAATTTTCGTTCAAGTACTAGTTCTAAGTGGAAGAAAAATCCAAACTTTTAACCATTTAGTCAATAACAAATGCTTTATGTTAATTCAGTAATGCTAAGTAAATGTTTTTAAGTTCAAACATTTGTTCATCTTCTTCCTAAATCATTCAGTCCATGGCAATTATAATCTGTACTGTTCAAGTTTTTATGGTTTTCTAAGCTAACAAAAAATCTGGACAAACAGAAAAAGACAGTTCCTTTGGAAAATTTATTATCCTAAGGAAACAACAGCATAGGTACCAAAAATTCATAGTCATTTTTACATTATTGAACAAAGACTCAAAATCATGGTCCCATCACAAAACAACATATCACCATTATCATCTGATCTTCTCCCTCTCGTCAAAAAAAAAAAATCTAATGAATTCAATTATTACATCTTCCACTAACGCCAACACTCACCAACCCACCACTACCTCCTTTTTCTGCTATCTTCACAGCCACACCTCAAAATTGTGGTATCAAAGTCACCTACGTGGCTCTTCCTCCACCGTCCATTCTGTCCTCCATCTGACTATTGTCAAAAGGACAGTACATCACAGCTCCCACGTGATCCTGCACGTGCCACCATTGGTTTTAGGCTCCACTTGTCTCTTCTCTCTTTCTTTTTAACATATCAGATGATGAAAATCAGATGGTCCAAATCAGCTGCTACAGACAGTGGAAGAGCCCACATGCCAATTGGATTTTTCTTCTGACATTCTTTATGAACATGATGGGACCCTCACTGAGTTCTTTGAAGGACTTTCATTGGATCAGTTGAGAGCCGTTGATGTGAGAAGGAACGGTTGAGATGCCTTGTTTTGAGAGCTCTGATAGTACACTTTCTGTTGAAGGTGGCTTTAACCCCAAAGGCAATGGTAACCATGGCTTGCTGATTGCCTCTTTCACCACTTTGTCAATTTCTTCATCAGCCTGTATCAACAAAAACAAAATCTTTCAGCTTTTCTCATACTGATATTTCCTTTTTCACGCCCTTGTATCAATGTCGTTTAACGGAGTTTTCGAGAATTGACCTCTGTTGAGTCGTATTCACGTGAATATATATAATCATGGAAAGAATGGTTTAGGAGATAACATTAGAGTCTTTAAAATATTCAAACAAGTGGATAGAAGGTAATGTGAGTTCCGAAAAGTCTCAATCAAGAGATTTGATTCTCATCCCATCAATTTGTTTCTCTTTCTATTTCAATTTAGAGGGAAAAAAAGTCTCAAATGATGTAGCCACCATTTTGTTCATTTGTATTATGCCAAAAAAAAGCTTCCTTTTTTTGATATGATTGAGTTTATAAGCATTAAAGTTACTTTGTGCTTGTAAGATATTAGTGGTGTTTTATTTCCAAGTTTGGAAACTCTGGTATTTATGCTTTGCATTTTGATTGCCTACAGAAATATGTTTCAAAAGCATTTGTAAAAGTTGGTGCGACTTAAGATGAACAAATCTATAAACAGTGTTCAACTCTCAGAGGTATCTGGTTTAAGACACAACTAATAAACGTATAAAGCATAGGCTTGAATTTTCAGTTCCAACACTATATGAACAACAAATTTTTTAGCAAAGAGTGAGATCGTGTTGACCAACAAAACTTAAAAAAGAGAGTACGACAAAAAGGTTGAATAAGATCAATGTTGTATTACCAATTGAAGATCGATAGGACTGAATGCAATGCTGTAGCTTTTATCGTATGGATCGGCGTTTTCAAATCCTGAAATATGCTGCTGATTCAAGAAAAAAAAATGAGCTTATCAGATAAAACTAATAATCAACAAGTAAATGTTGAATATGCAAATAAAGCTATACCCACTTGAGGATGAGAAGAGAGAGGGCTATGAGGAGGTGGTGTCACAGGACAACCCCATGTATCGGCATGCATCTAAAAGCATGATTACATGTTTAGGAAGTTAAAAACTGCTCAAAATTCCTATAAAATTTTTCTGATCATGTGTTCAAGCTTTTTTTTTTCTTTTTTTCTTTTTTCTATATAGTAGGAATGTTACCCCGGGATATGACTTCCAAGGCCAAATTTCCGGTGGTCGCCATGGTGGATAGCCGGGTGGTACCCACATTTGGACACCAGGCGAGGGGCAAGCCATGTGACCCCACGGCGGGTAGATAGGAGCAACTGGCATTATATGAGAATGATAGGGAGGGGGGAAGGCCATCACAGGTCTTTGTGGATAGTAGTTCTTCCTCATTGGATCCTTTGAATGAGACCAACTCCCATCTTCTTCTTTTGGCAAGATGTGTCTCTTATGCATACGATACTTCTGCTTGAGAACAAACAATAAGTATCGGGAGTCGAGTTCTATTTTAATAGTTTCAACTACAAATCCATGCTCTTTTCTTTAAGATAACAATGCTGAATCTAATGAAGTACATTATTTCAAAAATGTTTACTTTGGAAAAACTGAAACTTCTAGCAGAGAGGTCTAAGCACAAATGTTATAATTAAGCATAAACAAGAGCATAAATGGAAACTACCTGCAGGTGACTTGCTACATTATGCCTTGTCAAGCCTTCAACTTTCATCAGCTCCAGAATTCGAGAAGGAATTGCTTGATTCACTCCTAGTTGTTCCACTGCCTGTACAAATTTTCGGTGCAGTTCGGGTGTCCAGTCTACCTGATCCCGAGACAAACAACAAGAATGCAGAAGTTCAAAGAACATTCCAAGAAAATGATTTAGATTCAAATTCAATTGAAATCAAGGATATATATACTTCTAATTTTAAGTTAAGGATAAATACCTTCAGCTTCTTCCTACTAACTTTTGTCCCACAAGGATTACTGAGACCACATGGTATGCTCTTGTTTTTCTCGGAACTGCTAATGTTGTCTTGATCATGTGTATCATGATCAATGTTACTCGCAGCCCCACAACCATCAGCAGAGTTCTCTTCCTCTTTTACTGCTTCTCGGTCAGGTAACTGAGAGTTCTCCACTTGAGAAGTACCTTCAACAAGTGAATTTATACAAGTAGTTTCGACGGATTTAGACTCCCCATCTTGCTCCCCGCACTCTTTCTCAAGCGAACTGTTCAATTGATCCTGGCAGTCACCATCGTCGACAAGTCGCATTCCATGCTTCTGCTGAGGAGTTGAAGGAGCAGGATACTTATCACTTCCTTCCAGTAGTTCATGATTGTTGTCATCATCGCCGCTCAATATTTCTAACTTCTTTTCGGCTTGATTCTCGTTTTCACTGTTTTCTAATTCTAGATGCAGCATGGAGACAACGGATTCTTTAATAGGCTTTAGAGAATTGGGGAAGGCGTTACCGCCTGCATTGAATGCCTGCTTAGGATTAACAGATCAGAAAAACTTAAAGCATTCTTCACTGATGTTAACAGCTTTGAAAATTGTTGCCACAATCAAAACAGACCTTATGAACAACATGTTGCCAAATATTCCTCAATTTGTCATCAGAGAGCGGTTTCTGAAGGAACTCCATCGCACCAAGCTAAAAATAGGCCATCACAAACACTTAATGTCAAGTTTAAATTTTAGTAACAAGCCAGAATCACTTAAAGTTCAAGTAGATTTACCGCTATGCACTTCATCATCGTGCTTAGGCAATGAATATTTGAAATCACTGTTCAAAATTGAAACTCTTACATTAGGAGTCGCAAAATAGTAGGCAATGAACATAGTTTAGTAGGAATAAACATACTAATGGTAGGCAAGTCCTTGGCAGCTTCAAGAAACTTAAAATTGCCTTCATGGTTGCTTGTCGTTACCTGTGATCAAGTTCATCATGCCATTAGAAAAGTACTAATACCTTATTAACTAAAGAAATTCTATAAATCAGTGCCGCGGTGATCCACCCGATCGAAGCACTTCTGAAACATATTCCATTAAACTTCAGATACTTTGATCAGTTGTCAACCATTACCTCCACAATGGCGACATGAAAAGTTTCGGGTTTGCTTGAAATGGCTGACAATGCATCATTCTCATTGCAGTACGTCACAACTGCAATGTATATGTCAAAGGTTTCAGATACATGCACAAATATATATAGATGAAAAGATCTCGCTCGCAGCATGAAAAATGGCACTGCAATTCGAGTAGCTAATTTTTTTCAGTACATTTCCCAAGGTTAACCAAAATTAACTACAGAATGTAACAGTTTCATGTCTGACAAAATCCAACTTACTATTTAGAGCAATGGTTTTGGCATGAATTACTTGATTAGCACTGTTGCTCTTCTTAAAGTAAGATTGATCTTTAAAATGTTCTCTTCCATCAAATACCAAAACAACCAAATTTACCAAACATAAAAGGGAGAGAAGAGAGAAACAGAAAAAAGAAAGAAAAGAGCTTAGTGGAAATGTGGGTCAAGACTCAAGACAGAAAAACACCAAATCAAGCAACTCAAATGGTAAGGTGGTTTGGCAATAACACTTCCAAATGGGGAAAGATTTTTATTAGAAGAACAAGGATGAGGGGAAGCATTGTCTTACCAACATACTCCATTTCCTCAAGCTTTGTTTTTATCTCAGCAGCAGAACTGGTGTCTCCATCAAGGAGGAGAACTCTAAGCCCCTTTGGAAAATCTTTCCACCCATGTAAATCATTAGCATTGCAAACCATAGCTCGTTGCGCATCGTTTCTCGAATCACTGAAAAGTGTTGTAGATCACTGCTTTTCAGCACCAAATCAACTCCCAGCAACCTCTGCAAAACCCACAAATAGTTCAAATGACATTTCACCATTATCTCTCCCATAATCTCAACAATTCCAATCCATACAAGTAGCCAAATACCATTTGAATCCATATATTTATTCACAAAAAGACTCACAATAGATGTATAAAGAATATGGAGATCTGGCAGGGAAAACATATCAAATACACAAGATATCAAAAGTGTGGTGCAGTCTTTGAAAAGTGATCCAAAACAACTTGTGGAACAATAAGGATCATATCATCTGCCATTGAACTGAGCTTCAAATTAAGCAAAGAGACACAACTGGTTGACTAACTGATCTAAACTTTGACTCATCAACAACTAAGAGAAACAAAACAAGAGCTGAAAGTAGAGAAAGAGATCTCGAATTGAAACCATTCATTCTTACACCAGAGGAAGCCATTTCTCCATAAGAATGGAGTAAGATCTCCAGAAAAATAAGGAGAACAAACAATAAAATCATCCATTAAACAGAAAAGGAAATGGAAAGAGAACAAAAGGTTTATAGTTCCTCTCATCTGAGTGAAACAAAGACAAAGCAAGGAGAAAAGAACAGAGCTAAAAACTCAAATCCCAACTCTTCCATGCAAATTACAAGAACAAAAAGACCCATAAAAACTCCATTTCTCCAAAAAAAAAAAAGAGGCTATGAAACAACATTACAACTGATAAGGCATAACTTTAACTACCTTCGGAGAGAGAAACAATGGCACTTGTCTTTTGAAACAGAGCCCTTCTTCAAAATTCCAATAAGAGAGTAAAAGAGAGAAAGAAAGCAAGGGATTTTATTTCAACAGCGGGTTCTGAAGGTTGTGTCAATGAACACAGCCTCCCCAGCTTCAATATAATGTCACGGACCACAGAATATGCAAAAGGCTTCAACTATTAAAAGGTCAAAATTGCTTTTTTAAGGCACTGGCTTAGTTGCTTTCCCTTTTGATTGAATATCTCATACACCCAAAACCAAAAAAAAAGTTTTTATCATTATTTCAAAAAAAAAAGTTGTTTCTTTCTTCCATTTAAAAGATCCAACCTTTTCAATCTTCTTTTGCTAAAATCCCTTTTAGGCAATGAATCTCTTCCTTTCTATTGTGGAAACTCCACTAACTTAGAGAAGAAAATCAACCCCAAAAATTAATACCATGTTTTACACTTAAAAATATTTGCTTTTTCAAGTTTTTGATTGAGGATTATGTATGAAAATTTAATGTAGTTTTCAACTTCATATGTTTTACTTCATTCATCTACTCCCTTTTCATGCCCATTCTCATAGGAACCAACAAAAAAAATAAATGAGACTTCCATGATTTCTATATTTTGCTTATGATTGTGAAATTTGAACTTATTTTGGAAATCTCAAAAGAAAAGGAAATTATGGCTCTATTTAGTTGGTTGAGTTTTTTTTTTCTTCTTCTTTCTTTTAAATCATGATGTGTTGTATATACATACAACAAAATACCATATGCTAATGAATATCCAATGATTGTTATAATTATTCCTCCAAAAAAACAATATTTTTTTTTCTTACTATAAAGAGACAAAATAAAAAAAAAATTAAAAATGAACTTTTTACCCTTTTAAGAACTATCAATCTTTTCTTTAATTGTAATTTAATCTATGGAGGGTATTTTTGTCAATTTGTTGTTTAGAAGTTAATCAAGCTTCATAATGGTAGTTAGTTAGTTAATTGTATTTTAAGTATTTTAAACTTAATTATAAGGTGTGTGAAGCTTCATCTCCTTGTGGTACACTCTCACTATTAATGTGGGCCAACTACCCATAGAACTCTCCTAAAGAAAATGTATTTTAAAAAATTATAATTTATTTTGGATATAAATATATATGTGAAATTATGTAACATATGGATTGGATTGATCAATTATTCACTCTTATATAAAAAAATAATTTTTATTTGGGTTGGATTGTATTTGTTGATAAGTAGAAGAGTACTTCAAACCTTTTTCAATGCTTGGGGAGAAAAAAGCAATAATATAATTATGTATAGTGATAATTGATTATTGGGTTTTATGAAAACAAAATATAAAAAAAAAATTGTATTTTATGAAAACATAGAAAGCTATTTGCTTTAATAATTATTGGTATGTTTTTCAAATAAACTCATAAATATAATATAGGTTAAGTTCCTTTTAGTTTAATCCTTTGTTTTTATCTTTGATTAAAGTATAAAAGAGAAGAAAGTTAAATTTTACAATAAAGGAAACTTTTTGTTTCAAGGACAAATCATAAGCCATAAGTAATCAACTACTTTACGTTTAAATAAATAAATGATAAACAAGACAGATACGCAATACGATAAATGTTTGACTTGTTAAACTTAAAGTTTAGTATGTTATGTCTTTCATTGCTAATTTTCATGTGATCTAAGTACTCCAAAGTTTAGTATCCAATGGTTAAGGAAAAGACGACGTTGGGATCACTTTTGACTAGACATGAAACTTATAGTAGCTCTGATTACCCCACTCAAAAGTTGACATTGACAAAAAAAAAATAGTCATGGGTGCAAACTGACAAGCATGGTACAAAGTTATTGAGACATCAAAGCGACACATTGTATTTTACAGAAAAATGTATACATTTACAATCTCAAAATAATTCACATTGGCATTACACAGTATTAACATAAGATGTGAGATTTGTTGATAGATATCGAAGATAGCTCATAAGATTCAAATCGAATGTGATGTCAATTATATGTCTTGTTAAGAAAAAGTACATCTTTTAAGTTATAATATTAATTGGAAACATGTTAATATGCTTTGAATGTATCATATTTTAGTTCAAAAAACGTAAAGGAGACTATAGATGTAGGGAGAAACTAATAATAAAGTTTGTTAAGACTTTCTTCTTAAAAAAATATATAAAAATTAATAAGTTAATTGAGTTAAATTTTGTATATGAAAAAGAGAGAACACATTTAATGAGTGGTTTGAGTAGAGGAAGCAAATGATTAGTTTATAAACATTTCATTAAATTTATCTACATTTCTTTTACCCCTCTACCCATAATACTATTCATATTTTTGTTTCAATAAATTAAAAGAATAATTATTATTATTAATATTTATTTTATCTATTTTAACCATATAATTTCAGGAAATGTCAACAAAATATCAATGGTAATAGATAGATATTCTAGAACAAAAAAATTAAAATTAGTAAATAAATGTTTTAAATGATTTTTAAATAAGTTGAGACGTCTATTACTTATACTACGTTTGCAATAGAGACATTTTGTTACTTTTTTTTTTATGTTTCGTGAATTTTTTTATGATAAAACAAAATATAAGAAATTGAAAAAGGGTAATTGGTTAAAAAGGAAAAGTAATTTGGGGGGGAAGGAGGGATGAGGTCATGAGGTCATGAGGTGGATTGATATAAAGAGTGGAAAAGGAGCCTTTCTCTCACGTGATATTCACGTGCTTTTTGTGATTTTTTGTTTTATACATTTTTTTTCTCTCTCTCTCAAATTGTTGTAAATTTAAATAGTGTAATTTATTTGTTCAAACAATTTTATTATTAAAAACTATTTTTGCTTTCTTAAAATATTTTTGTTGTAATTTTATCCAATTTTTTTTAAAAAAGAAAACACTCAAATTCATGATTGATAACTTTTGACTTAATTTTTAAAATAGACAACTATGATTCTTTTTTAAAATTTTGATTTCTTCTTCTTTTAAATTAACCATCTAAATACCACTTTCATTTAGTTTTTTTTTTTTAATAATTCTATACTTTTGAAAACAAGTTTTTTCCTTTTTTTATTTTTTAATTAATAATAAATTAACATTGAAAACTAAATTTAAGATTTCTAAAAAATAGAAAAATTAGTATTGGATATTTGAAAGTACAATGACCGAAATTAAACAAGTTTTATATTATATGTGAAAAAGAAACAACTGGGATTTACTAACGATACAATGTTGGATCTAATGTTAGAACAAGACAATTAAAAAATGCAACAAAAGGGGAAATAACAAAAGAAAATAACACAAGAGGCTGATTGGTAACCCAGTTCGGTAAAGTACACCTATGTCTGGGGGGCTTTTGCCCAACTGAGAAGAATGTTAATTAGAGTTTATCATATGGATTACAAGTATGCAACTTAACTTTAATAGGTAATCTTAGTAAATGACAAGATTAGGCTAGACGTATGATCACTTAGACTTCTGCCTAAGTAGTTTTGATACTTATTGGACTCTTCTTAATAATATCAAGCTCCCCCGGATTGTTCACCTTCAACACTATAATGTATATAGGCTCCCAATAAACACTACTACTCATTTTCTCAAATGATGTTGAACAACTTGTCAACGACAAACTATCTTTGATCAGAGACTAGATCAGCAAAATGATAATTTTAAAAGTTCAGAACCTTAGAACACGAAGTAGAACAGAAGCGATCGTTCAACACAAAAGTTCTTAATCTCTTTTCGCATCCCACTAAAGCAAAAGCCAGACAATTTAATTGGAAAAAGACCTAACAACTAATAAGAAAATACAATCAACCAACCAACCATAATGTCAAAATCATATATATGACCAAAATAACAAGGAAAGAGTTCAAACAATGAAATAAATAAAAGAGAATTTCTTTTACACCCAATTACAAAAATAACAACATGGACACAAAAATGATATTTTCAAGTGTTTCTATTTTTTTTTTAATTAGTTTGACAACATTTGAGATGAAGATATTCCCATCTCTAACTTCCTAAGTTCAATCTTATATGTTTAAGTTGCTTGTAATTTATTAAAATTGAAAGTTAAAAATATAACGTCAACTTGAATATAGTTCAAATTAAATAAACTATTTTTTTAAAACCATAATAATTTCATTTTTAAATTAGCTTAGATAAATCCTAAACCGTTTAAAAGACATTCTATTTTAGTCTTTTGTAATTTTAATTAAACTCTTTTCTCTTCTAAAAAAATTTTAATAATCAAATTCACATGCTATATTTTCTTTTCTTGAGCCAAAACTATTTCTAATTTTCTTTTCACTTAAATATAAAAATGTGTAAACACATATTTAAAAGGCATAAGATTACTTATACACATATAAAAGTTACATTCCATGATGAATAATCATGACAACAATAAATGGGGTAAAGTGGGAAATGGTTGAGTTGAAAGCCATAAAAATAAAAAGAAACTTACCTCATGATTGTGAAAAGCAAGTCTTTTTTTTTTCAATGAATTAACACAATTTATTATTATTGTTATTATTATTATTTGCTAGCTATTGCACCAAAAGTAATTCATTCAAAGGTAATTTAAAGGATCTAGTAAAATAAGTATTTGTATAGTAATAATTTAAAAAAATTCAGAACTTTGAGATAATGGGACATTAAATACAAATATTTATATATAAATTAATAAAAGTGGAAAATCCATTCACAATTATTCATTCATTATTTGTTCATGCTTATTATAATTAATAATTTTATTGATCAATCTTAATTCTCTTTAGCCTAAATTGTTATTATAGGCATGATATTCAATTTTGTCTACATTTCTAATGATATTTTTCACATTTTATGAGATTTTAATAATAACTATATTGTAAGGGAATAATTTGTGCTTCTATTACACTATTAAAAAGTTATGAAAAGAAAAAAGCGAACAACAAAATGTCGCTAATATGCATATGATAAGATACTAAACTATTCATTAACGCTGACATTTTATCAAAATTACTATCAAATTTTTCGTGAGATAAATGACGTTAAAATAATAAACATAAAGTATAAACGAGAAGTCAAATATGATTATACTACGCATCTAACATGTGGCCAATAATGCATTCAAGACTCTTCAAAGGCCAACATTTTCAAACAAACAGTGAAGAATGTATATATATATATATATAGGAATATGATCTCTACTTGAGTTCTTGGTAAAATAATTTCCAAGAAGCATAGTAGTATGTATATTTATAAAACTAATTATTACTTTCAAATATCTTTTTTAATTTTATTAATCTTGTATCTAACGAGATATAGTCTAATCTAGTTAATAGAACACAAGACTATCGATAAAAACGTCAAAAGTTCAAATCTATCATGAATTGATCTAAAATAATAATTATTCACCAATGTAATTATTAAATTATTTTTAAAATCTAACATTAGGTTAGTTAAAATACTGTTTTCATTCATGTGCTTTAGAATTTGTTTTATTTTGATCTATATACTTTCAATTGCTTAGTTTTAGATAAATCTTTTAACTTTAATTGTTACCTGAAAAAAAATGTAAATATATTTTCACAATATTAAAGATTCTAAACTACATATACCTTAAAATTTGTAAGATCTATTAAAAATATACGAATTAAAAATACAAAAACTAAAATGAAACAAAATCTAATATTCTAATTTGCATTTTTTTTTTTTTTGCTTTTTATGTGTGTAAGGGAATATTTTCTAAAAATGAATAACAAAAATGATTAAATGAGGAAGGTAAGATATAGTTATAAATCTATAATAAGCATAAAAAGGAAATGATTAGAGGATTGAATACAAAAAACAAATTGTTTTGATTTGGAAAAAGAAAAAAGAAAAAAAGAAAATTGATAGCATATATCAATGGTTTTACAATCCAAATTAAAGTGAAAAGTTGGAAGAAAAAGAAAAATGAATAATTTGAAAATGGGTATAGGAATAGGATCAAATATGGCCCTAAAATTACTTTAGTGAAGACCCACATAGATCATCATATTGATATATTTGTCTCCTCATTATAAATGAAATATTGCAATTTTTCAAAAGCTTCCATCATTTTCAAATGTGAGGTTTAGAATTTTGTCAAACACTTTGGTTTAGGAAATTGTCTATTTATTCTTCCTATGTCTCATTATCTCTTTTTTTTTTTTTTTCTTTTTTTGAAAATTGGAAAGATTGAGAAGAATTTTATCTTCTAATATAAAAAATTTAAACTTTATATTTATCTAGATACAATCAATTCAAAGATATGGTTTGTTTGATATTTATATTATATAGTATGCATTTAATTATTGTGGCAAAAAGTGACCACAATTTAATGGTTGATTTTTCTATATATATATATATAATTATTAGAAGAAAAATATTTTACGTATATGTCAAATGGTTTGGTCTTAAGGATAGACATATTTTCTACTGGATAAGGTCTATACATATCCACCCTATTTTTAGGTTTAAAGTTTTTGTTTTTTTAGGTTTAAAGTTTTTGTTTAGACCGAATTATTGTCCATTTTTGTTGGTGTATTATTTTTAAATATAGAAAAACGAATGAACCAAATATTTACAAAATATAATTAAAAAAATTTAGATTTATCACTAATCTATCGATATCTACTAATCTACTAGCAATGTTAATAGACATTGATAAAAATTTATTAGC
The DNA here is from genome assembly GCA_025688845.1 of Cucumis hystrix. NCBI lineage: Eukaryota > Viridiplantae > Streptophyta > Magnoliopsida > Cucurbitales > Cucurbitaceae > Cucumis > Cucumis hystrix. Next base: position 25,376,034 of record CM046888.1, read on the forward strand.
ACTTGTCATTGATAATAATTTAAAATTTTACTATATTTTATAAATAATTTAAATAATTAAATAATTAAATTATGACAGATTTGATTGTCACGTGTTAAATTATTGAAAAACTTTACCAAAATTCCCAAATATGAACTAAAATTCTATTAAGTGTCGTCTTGCTCTAAAACTGTAAATATATTTTGTTATTCTACTTCTTTTACTTAAACAATCAAAGAATGGTACGTCTTTCTTCTTTTCTTAAAAAAAAAGTACATAATTTGTTCATGAATTTTCAAAGTGTGGTTTTTTAATTCAATTTTTGAGTCGTCTAAACAATTAATAAACAATTAATGCTCTAAAAAAAATGAATTACCCATATTTTTTTGACTAATTTTAGGACAAATATTAATTTGTATTCTTAGTGGTGTTATTCCAAGTAATAATTGTAGCAAAAAACTTTTACAAGTGTATCGATTTAAGGAATGGTAGATTTTATTCACCAACATTATGTGAAACTCATAACTTGAGTCGATTACAATTACTTTTGAAATCATGCAATAGTTCTCAAACGTGTAAAATTCTTCAAATATTAGTTTCACAAAATGAATAGTTAGAATAAATGCACAGACGATTCACAAAAGAAAGTAATGTAGAATACAGTTTAAACTGGTATAGCTGAAAAGAAAACTAACCATTTTCTATTAGTATTATTTTTATACAGAAACAAGTATGACTTGTGGATTTTACAAACCAAAAGAATGGAATTCATAGCTATCTATCTAACTCACAACCAATAGCAATTTAGAGACCAAATCCAAACAAGAAGTTTCTCAACAAAAACAATACAAATTAAAAGGGTGGAAATAAATTATTGAAGACTCACTAAGTCATGTAGAGGACTTATCTTTTCCACTCATAGAGAGCCAATAATAATAATAATAATATATGATACTTTTTTTTCTTTTAAATATTTTCATATCACAAGGATGACAAACGTGTCTTTTAGTTATCAGTGAAGAGAATCAAACTCATCTCTTTTCTTTTCTGCCACTTGAAAATAGGGAAAAAGTCATCATCTACCAAATTTTCTTCTACTGTAGATCTGATATTGTACCCTTTTTTGTTTGTTGGGATTTGTATGAGATGAGCCAACCCCCAAGGGGTCATTTTCATAAGTATCAATAAATATTAGGTAGTTTATAGGATATCCCTAAATAAATGTTAGTCCTCCTAGTAGGGTCCTTTGCCTTGCCTAGTCCTCCTAGTAGGGTCCTTTGCCTTGCCTAGTCCTCCTAGTAGGGACCTTTGCCTTGCCTCCCAACTTACAACTTAAGCTAGGTTGGATGGGTAAAAGAACTCAATAACCATTTGGTTCACTAATAATTAAATATATTTATTATTTCATTATTCGCATTAATACATTTTTCATGCTCAACTACTCTTCTTTTATAATAATTATCGACTCAACTCCATGCACTAAACACTCTTTAAGACAAGGAGTAAAATTGTAGATTCCAATGTGTTGTTAGCTTCAGATGAAAAAAGTTAACAAAACATAAAAGTGATGTTTTTCACCTATAGAACCTACAAAGCTCCTTGGGTCTAGCCATGAGAGCAGTTCACAACTCCAAGCTCTTGATTTCCTTGGGTCTTAGGTCTAAGGTCTAGGTATAGTACTTATACTATTAAGCACGAGGTCAAATGTTCAATTCCTTCAACCCATATATTGTAAAACAAGAAACCATGTCCAGTCAGTCATCATTAGAAAAAAAATAAATCCAAGTAGCATTTTCCAACTATGGTATCTAAGCGATAAACATTTGGTGAAGCAAATAACCAATCTAATCTACATGTCATTTCAACTGTCCTCCAAATTCCCTTCAAAACTTACAAATAAAAAGAATATGAAACCTCAACCGTATAAACAAGAAATTCAGGTTGCATTTGTTTTTTTCAATTAAATTACTATTTGTTCAACAATTCATTAAATGATAGTGTGTGTTACAGAGAGTGTGGATGGATGCAATTCGTGTACCTAAGAAGTAAATGAATTGAGTACTTACCCATTCAGAGCAACTTTAGGGCAGGAGAATTTGATCGATCAAGTTTGCCTTAAGCTGATCAAAACAAAACCAAAATGAAAGATCAAATTGGCGTTTCTTTAGTTCTATTCACTTCGGGCTTCGATTCCGAGGCGGCAAATTGGATTTTTCTTCACTAGACTGAGATCCACCTGGAGAAATTTAAGAAGAGGAGAAAAAACACAGATTCATTCAGTTTACATTGAAATTGATTTTCCAAGGTTGGAGTTAGGACAAAGTATAACTGATACCTTGTGGCCGAAAAGATCCCGAATGTTGTCGATACCGTACATAATCATGGTTGGTCTGGTTCAAGTACAAGATGCATCAGAAAATAAGCATCGTTTTATTATTCATTAATTGAATTATAAATATTCTGTTCATTTTAAATTCTGCTCCATGAACTTTTGAAACTTCCAGACTAATCCTTTCCAAATCAATAATTGTATCCAGTTCAAAATATTGTAGTTTCTTTTTTCTTTTTTTCTTTTATTATATTTATTTAGTTTTTGTTTCACACTTTTGTTTATCCAGTTTTAGGGATGTATTCAAAATCCCAACTGAGTTTTGATAAGTATTTTTTTTTAGTTTTCAAAAAAAAAATCTTTTTTGGCAAATTGTAACGTTTCCTTAGAAATGAAAAGATAAGAAAATAAACATAAATATCAAAAACCAAATAGGCACCAAACGAGGTCTTAAATTAGTTTTAGGGTAATAGCGACGAACAACATTTTTAGGGGTTATTAATAAGTGTAAAAATATTTTTTTTAAAATTTGAAAATATAGCAAAACCTATCGATGTGGACTTTATGATTGATAAATTCTTATCAACTGATGATGAATTTTGTGAGTTAGTTAGATCAAAATTTAGCTAAATCTACAGATTTTTTTACATTGTGCTATATTTATTAAAGTATTGTGCTATATTCGTTAAAGTTTAGGCCTGATTGCTATATTTGCAATTTTAAGGCTTCAAGAATCAAAATGAAACTTTAAGAACCCAATTGTTGAAAACTAATGACCAAAAGTTGATTAAACATTAAATATCAGAGCGCAAACCTCACGAAAATTTTGCGTGTGGCAACCACACAGAGCTGGAGGCAAGCAAAAAATAAATGTATTTGGAATTTAATAGGACACGAGAATCTTACCTCTCAAGTGAAAGACCCCATGCAATAATACGGGCATCCTCTGGAAATCCCATAGGAAGCAGCATTTCGGGTCTGAACATTCCTGAATTTCCAACTTCCACCCATTTCTTAAAGCCTTCATGATAACTGAAAAATATAACGCATCAAACATTAGGAGGGTGTGAAGCTAACATAGCAGCAATTATAAAGAAATTCAATCATTTTGTCACCTGAAAATTTCCATGCTGGGTTCCGTGTACGGGTTATACGCGGGCTTGAAGCGTAGTTTGGACATGCCTGAAAGTAGAATATGCCGTTGAAGTATCTAATTGTTTCCTTACAAGAATTATTAGGCATATATAAATCAACATTTCAGTACTATTATGTTGTTACCAAGACGAGAGAAGAAATCATACAGCACTCCAATCAAGTCTCCAAGAGTAAGTCCTCGACCACATATCAACCCTACAAACCAGAGGCAAATATTTATATTTGCGATTGAATGTTGAAAACTAAGAATTTTAGTATATTGGTCTTTGTCAACACACACACATACCGGTCCATAAACTTTTATTTACCTTATATGAAAGAATAAAGTTTTAGTTTCCTATTAAAAAAATCTATATAAAATCGGTATGCAATTGAACTTTAAATTAATAGCTCAACATGTTGAATAGATAGATAGTAGATATTAATAAATGGAATCGTCTCTCCATTGTTTCAACTCTGTTTTTTTTATCACATTTGTAAATAATTGTCTAGAATAGCATTTGTAGTATTTTTGGAGATGAAATATTTTATTGAAATAAATGAAATAATGAGGAGATCCCAAAGCACCTACAGGTGAACATTTGTAATGTTTCTTTAAGAACATTTCTAAATTATTTGATTATAAAGCTAAAAGATTTTGTTCAATGAGAAACCAAGCTTTCATTGAAAACGATGTAACAATGCATACAAAGACTAACTAATTACTAACTAGAAAAAAAAAAAAAAAAAAAGATATTCAATGTTTTGAGAATATTAAAAAGAATGAAAGAGAAGCTAGAAAAAGGAAGTTTCACCTTGCATCGCAATTTATATTCTATTATATTTATATTTCCATTGTTATATCCTTTTCAAAAAAAATATCATTATATAGATGGAGTTAAAATTGAGAATTGAAAAAAGTTCAAACGTATTATATCATAACCCAATAATGTATTTGCTAATTCGTAAATACCTTTTTTTATAAGTTCAAACGTATTATATCATAACCCAATAATGTATTTGCTAATTCATAAATACCTTTTTTTTTTAACGGAGACAAGCCTCTTTATTAATAATAATAAATGAGACTAATGCTCAAAGTACAAGAAAATTATACTAGGAGTAAAAAAGAGAAGGACAAAATAATACATAAATACCTTCTATCTGGTGAAATTCAGCAAGATGGGTTCGATCTACCGCTTCATTTCGGAAAACACGGTCTATCGAGAAGTACTTTTTGGGAGCAAATGGTTTCTGTGAACAAGTATTGAGATGAAAGAAGAATTTCAAGAACACACATTGACCAGATAATTTGGGGGCAAATGAGAAAATAACAATAAGATGAAATTGTAAACCGATCAGAAACAAAGAACAAGTAAACCGGCACACAGCAATCATCTACACTAGACGTTGAACTCAGTGACTTAAAAAAATAAATGATTTGTTGAACCATTCATTTCTAGAAGAAGGCAGACAACTACTACAATGTTAGCTACTTGTTACATCAAAAAAGTACATGACTCTCCAACCTCCTAGGTCCCAATGTTTCAGTGTTTAATAATGAATGCTGACCAGCACTGATTATGTTATTAATCAAAAGCTACTTAGAAGTTAAAATACAAAACATCAACTGATGACTTACCTGTGCAAGCATATATAACATCCTGGAGGTCACCGCAGTTGTATGAGTTCGCAATAGATTCTTATTTGCTTCCTCTCTTTTCCAATTATATCCATATCTGAAAGAGACAACAATAAAAATAAGCACTTAAAACGGGGGGAAACTCTGGAACAATCAAACAAAGAAAGGTGAAGTTTTGAAGAACAGAATATCACACCCTTTGGAACCATAACCACCAGTCTCATGGACCTGCTTTACCCGCTCCACATAATCTTCCGGAAGTTCCCTTGTGGTGGAAGGAGCTACAGATGTAACACCAAATGACTACTAAGGGAAAAAATCCAAACATATAAACTTTCAAAGCTCGGAAATCACAGAAGAAACCTTTCAAGAAGAAAGTATCATGTGCATCTCGGGCAGGGTGTTGTTGTGGTTGAAATAATGTATCAAAGTTCCAGAAGCTGTGCACACAGAAGAGAAAGAAAAGCTAATAAGATTTTGATATGATATCGGGCAAGTCACATTTCCTTTTCCAATTGAACCACCTCCTTAGATTCAAAGCGTAAGCTCAAGTGTTAATGCACGTACAGATACAGTTCAAAAACTATCATTAACAAAAGTGACTGACAAAAGAGAGGAGAAATTATAAATCCCCCGTCCCCAAGCATCAGAGGGTTAAAAAAAATCCCCAATGGCCATAGGTATTCATATGAGTAAAATTGCAATCATGTCTGTATCGAGTTCATATAAACATATATGATGGTATGAACTAGCCAAGTGTGCTTTTAAAAAAATGTTTGAGGAATCTAGCCTTTTAATTTACATCACAATAATACAATTAAAATCTATACCGAGGGCAGAACAAAAAATATAATAAACTTTTTGTATAGCCCTGACAGATATACAGTAATTTTCAAGATAACTATGGATGTAAAACGTATCAGTTGAGAAGGGATGCAGAGGAGCACTCCTACCTGCTCTCAACATAGTTATTGGTAGGCATCTCTTCAAACCTGAAATCATAAACCAAAGTACAGGTCTACATCTGTAAAGTTCTATTGAAAACAAAAAAAGTAATAAAAAAGATAAGTATAATAAAAATCACTTACCCCATCTGACGGAAAATATTTTTTATTTGCTGTCGGACCTAAAAGTTCAAAAAATATTCAGTCAGGACGTGCAAAAGTTTATTGTATCCAGTGTACTTAAATGCCCATGGTGCAATGGCCCTCAGAGCTTAGGCACACAAAAAGGTGTGGGCTTTTTTTTGTGAGGCACACTACATATGAAAATATTACATTATAAAGAGAGCATAGTTGAAGTAGAAATATGGTAAAAAAAAGGCCTCGAAAACAAGAATTTTTGCATTTAGGCTTAGTAAACTTGATTCTTTTAGTTAATAAAGAAGGAAAACTCTTAATTATTACTACTTTCTTAAAAAAAATCAAAAAGTCCCAAAGCCCAAAGCTTTGAGCCTTGGGACTTCACGAAAAGCTCGCGCCTTATTTTGTGAGCCTCGCCTTAAGGCGAGGCGCTAGACCTGCACCTTGAGCCTAGGTGCGCACCAGAGAGGGCTTTTTAAAACAATAATTGTATCTAGATTTCATGTTTCCCTCCGGACTTCAATTTAGAAGATCTTTGGTAACTATTTTATAGGCTCTATTTTGTACAGTTGAAGTCACTTTTTTTAGTTGGGCTCCATTATCGTGAACCATATTCGTTGACTTAAAGGTGTGTATAGAAGAACGCGGAACACATCACAGAATTAGACATGGTGAATGCTGAAATGAAAATTTACAACCTAGTTAAATTGGTTTAAGGAATATTGGAAGGTGTGAAGCACGATCGAAGAAGAATCGTGTTGTGTCAACTATCAATCTGCCTGTCCCTGTGCCTAAGTTCAAAGTGCAATGGTTGCAAAGTTTTTTTTTAAGAAAAAACAAACATTTCCTTGATTACAAAAAAAAGAAGGAAAATGTTCAACTATGCAATATCCTAAAGGGAAAGAAAATGAAACCAGAACCAAGAGAACCTAACAATACAAATACCAAATGTGTAAATTAAAGTTCTTACTAAGGAATTCATTATCCTTATCTACAAATATTGTAAGATTTTACTTCTAGGCTAATTTGATTGATACTGGCATAATCGTATGCATTCGAGCATGTCTTTCCTTAAAGTGGTTTAACATAACTAATAAATTTCTACATAAAAGAAGGATTTTCATTTTTTTCAAAACAAAAGGAGTATTCTTACCTTGAGCAATGGATGCAGATGACCACATAAAAGGGGCTGACCTTTGGCATTAAAGTTATACTCTTTGAATTCTAGTTCTCTCCAGTCTCCCCTAGATAGTGCAAAATATGAAGTAAAACTTTTTAGAGATGAATGGAGAGCAATTGTGTTTCTAAAGCATACTGTCGTGAAATAAAATCCATGCAAAAAGCAAGAATAGGCAAACAGCAAACCTTTGAAGATTTTCTCGTGTCAAATCTGTAGCAACCTTCTTTCTTCTTGGAGCATAATTAGGACCTCTCCTCACTGAATAGCCTTTCCATGTTCTAGAGAAAGTTAAAATAGACATTTTTAGGATAACAAACATATGAACCCTGTACCTTGGGTTATAAGCATAGTGAGAGGTTAAAGCTTCTTAAAATATAGAATAACAATTTTCAGATTTTTCTAATTTCTAATTTTCAGATTGAAGTCCGCTTTTGTAGTTTGTTGTGGTCTCTTTTTGTGGTATCTTTTTGTATACCCCTATATATCCTTTTGTTTACCCCCATGAAAGCTCAGTTTCTTACCAAAAAACATAGACAGAAGTAAAGCCCAGTCCAAATGAGTACGAAAATGGACCAAAGTTAAAAAAGAGTATACATATTGACCAACCCAAAGAAAACCAATCCACATTGGGAATTTCGTCCCATCTCTGATAAAGAAACCAAATACAGAAGTCCACATGTCTAACACACCAGAACATAATTTTTTTAATGTGTTTAAATATCTGTTTGAGAAAAAAAAGAGTGAACGGGGAATAAGGTATGATCATTACTGTGATACAATCAGCTTCCTTGCTTTGAGACCCTTCACATCTTCATCGTAAATTTCCTGATACAAAATATGAAATCGTTAGTTAATGCTACTCTACACCAAAATATTCGAAAATTATTAAAGAAAAAACACAACAGTCTAGAGAACAGTGGTGCTAATGTAGGTATCCAAACCGCCAAAGATTTGAAATAGATTTTTTTTTTCTTTACATTGACAGTACTATCTATGGAAAAGCAATCAGGATCCACGATCCAAATATCTTTGGTAGTACAGTGGGATCAATTTAAGGGTTATTCTTTCCCTTTGAAAAGAAATAGTTATATTCCTTATATTAGTTCAAAAGAAGTTTACAAGGTAGGAGGATGAAATAACTTCCATAGCAGGTTTCTTTTTCTCTCTCTAATTGACGTGTATAATGAAGAAGTAAATTAAAAAAATTCTAGAAACAGTATAACATATTGAAACACTTTGATGATGCTCTCAAAACGTTCCTACAACATGAGAAAGTCTAAAATGTAAATGGAGTTATAGATGGTACGTTCTCAATTCAGTCTCCTAAATTTTAAAAGCATGCAGATAAAGAGGCACAGCCAAAAGCTTAAGAAAAAAATTGAACTATTGGCATGGTGAACAATAACATTATGCGAAATGACAATCTAGTTCTTAACAACATATTAGTCAATAGGCATGATAAGTTACTCAGCCAAAAAGGAAAAAAAAAAAGTCATTATATTTCAAACTCCCATCATCGAATGGTATCACTTTCCGACCAATTAGTACCAAATGAACCAATATCAAGCTCTCTTTATAACACTTTCCAACCTCTTCCTAGAGATACAGTAGGTACATAAACCAGAAATGAATGAAACACATTATTGAAGTTTCAACATCAAACATCCAATAATAATATAATATGGACATATGAAACAAATGAATCATGTAAACCAATGGTCACCTTTCCATCTTTTATCTGTAGAAGTGAGTTTTTCACCTTATCTTCAACATGATGAACCTACAGCAAAACAAGCTAATAAATAACCACGAAGAATATAAAACTGCTTTAATAACAATATCAAAGCTAGAAAGTAAAACTGGTGTCAACTTAATTCATGTCATGTGCCAGTTACAATAGTATAATAATTCATACAATTGCCAACACTTGAGATCATTTTTATCAATATTTTCATACCGAACTCCCACAAAATGAAAGTGCCTAACCTTCCGAGATATCATTTGCTTCCCCATTTCAACCCATTTGTTTTTTCCCGCCTGAGCACAGCCGATTTTGAAAATAGATGGACCCAGCTTTTTCTGCACAAACAGATCAGTTGCACGTGAGCAACAAACAGTTTCATCACTAACATACACTCAAATCCACAAGTGCAAAATTGCAAGCAAAAAACTAAAAAGAAAATTCCTAATTTCCTTCCCCAATAGCTCTCAGAACATCAACCTCAAATGAAAAGACTAAATGGAGATAATCCTCAGGCTCTACGTCAAACCAAAATAAATATCCATGATTCCAATATCACCTGTAGTTCTTCCCTTGGAATTCCCTCAGGTGGAATTGCCAGAAATAGCTGCATCTCAGGTGATCCTGTGGCAGTATATGTCTCGCCTTCTTTAGTTAGAACCCATTTCTCCATCTTAATATCCTGAAAATCACTCCAAAAGACAGATGTGATCAATTAATGAAATTGCAGTCCAAGTATTCATGCAAACATAAAGCTATTCGTATACAAAGTAGCCAAAGACCATAAATTAAACACCGGAAAGCCAACTCAAAACTAACAACCGTCTGCAAATGGTTAACCACTCAAACATTCAGCAACAATCAACCAAACAAAATGTTTGAATTGGTAAATTCACGCTTGACGAGTCATAAACAATTGTAATTACAATCAACCACACACCAAAAAGATACAGAACAGACGACAAAGCTTAAGGTAAGAAAAATAATCTTCACCACGCTCAAATTATACATAGAAATTGAGGACCAAGCCAATGCAAATGATTTGCAAGCAATGATAAGTAGTACACCAGCCAAATCGTCCTTTCCAGCTAAAACCAAACTCAAACAAACAACCTAAAGCTAGTTAACAACTTGCTAAACTATGAATTCAAAGAAGGAGAGAGGAAGATATATGATTAAAAACGAAAACAAGAAGTTAGCAAAAAGAAGCAAACATACTTCAGCGTCGACGTATCGAAAGCCGTTGAGACTCTTGATAACGTTGACGACCTCATTGTGATCGAGTCCAAACTCGTCGGCGAATCGGCCTGAATCGGAGATTTCGGTGTTCTTCTCAAGGTAACCGAGAATTGCTTCCTCCGCCATGTGTGTGTATGTGGATGGTTTTGCGGCGGCTTTCTTCAAAAGCTAAGAAGCCGAGCAGCTGCAGTTCGTCTATGGCTTCTCTAACGCAAATTTTGCTTACAGAAGCCCTGAATTTGGTTTGACGGCATAATCAGTGGGACATCTTCATTGAGAATTTTGAGAAATGTCGCGACTCCCTTCTTGGGCTTGAGCCTTATACGAAGTGAAATGGGCCGGTAACCGGTCCATTTAAGTTGACATGGCCCAAATCTTTATATTCTTACAAAATTGTTAAATCTTGAAAATTGCAAATATAGCCCAAATTTATGTCACTAATAGAATCTTACCTCTAAAATTGCTACAATGATCAAATTTCTAAAATCCCTATCAATTATAATTACCCAATAAAATTATAACTAATAACACAATTTATAAAATAAATTAAAAATATAGCATAAAGTTAAAATATTATAGAAATAGAAAATATTCATTAAACAATTTAAAATATTAAGTCTTACCTAAGTAACAATCCTGGACAGCGACTATCAAATAATTGATAGAAAAAAATTATCAGTTATAATTACTATCACTCATGATTTTAAACTTGGAGAAACATGAAACTTTTGAAATAGTAGTTGGGTGTGGGTTTTTCTTTTTTGACTATTTTGCTAGTTTTTTGTGTTATATATGCAATTATTTTATCATTGTATTATATAATGCAATTGCTTTTTTTTTTTAGATATGATTTATGCAACTTGCCATTAATTCTATTTAGGGATAGTTATAAATATAGCAATGAGACGAAAAAAATATTAATAAATATTTTATTAATATTATATAAAAGAAATTAAAAATATAACGAAATTTAGATTTACTCCTCGCAAATAGACCATATTACTAAAATGAGTTTATCACCGATAAAGTCTACATATATGTTGTTATATTTTTAATTCTTTAAAGATGTTGGTATACAAATTATTATCTATAAATATGTTATCAATTGCACTTATCATTTTACTTATTCAATGTGTTGAGAGTTATTTTGAAATTGTTAGAATCATTTTGGTTGATTTTAAAATCATTCTCAAGCATGTTTTTAATTATTCCAAATCAAAATATGATGATGGCAAAAGAGTGGAACAAAAACTAAGATTTCAAAACGGCATAACTTATGAAAAATTTGGTACTTGAGCATTACCTTATCGTTTCAAGTAGCCACCACAAATTTTTTGAGTTTTAATTTTCATTCAAAATTCGAGCATGTTCGGTTTAAATAAACAAAGGTTAAAGTTCATAAATACTTTGACGACAATAATATCTCTCATTAGGGATAGTCATAGCGCAGTCCAACGATATGACTTCACTCCACTTTTCATTCCCACTCTTCTAGTAGTCGGTGGGTGATTTTTCAATTAAGTTATATACTCGACAAATCATTCGACGATTAAAAAGTTATAGTTAAATAGTTCATTTTTTTTTTTAAATTTAAATGATTAATTGTATTAGAAAAAACTGAATTTAAAAACTTCAATTTCTTAATATAACAAAATAATTAATCACATTCTAAATTGATCATGTATAAACTAAATAATGAGATTGAGTTCAAACGTATCCATTATTATGATCACGGCATAACATGAGTTTAGACTAACTATAATATTTGTATAATAATAACATAATAAAAGAGAGATATAAATGACCAAGAAAACATGAACAAATAATGCACGTCCATGTTTAATTCACATCAAAAGATTCTTCCAAGGCACAATCACACACAAATCGAGGAAACATAGTATTAAAATAAAACTTTAAAAAATCTCTTCAAATCTTACTCTCATTTATTTGAAAATTCACCAATGTATAAGTATCTTATAAATCCACCACATTCCACTTTTTACGACAAATAAGATGTGACATTAGTTGGCTATTAAAGTTGTATGAATATTTGACACATAAAAATGATTTATTTGAACACTAAATGTCTACAATAATAATAAGACACGTGACATACAATCATGAACATCTACGTCATTATATTACTTATTCATAATACTCTACTATTTTCTCTAAACATTTTCACCCGTTAGAAGTAGATTCTCACAAAAAATATCTCTACCATTTCTAATAGTTCACTCCAACCACATAGCATTCCATTGTGCACGACCTAAGACACGTGTAGAACAACAATTGGACGAGAGATGATGACAGTACATGGTGATCTGTCATCCCAAAATCTCCCCAAGCAAATGGATTTTTGTAAAGATAAGTCCTTTCATAAAAGAAGATAGTAATAATAATAATAATAATAGACTAAAAAGGAAAAAAAAGAAAGTGTGCATCTCATTTTCAATGTTCTAAGCTGGCCTCCACACCCATGGCGGTCCAATATAATAAACCCATCCAAAATTATTTATTTTTATTTTCATATTATCTATCTATCAACTTTTAATAAATTTTAAATTTATTACATCAAGTTTATTATGTTTTTGGAAATTTTAAAAATATATTCATGCATGTATAGTTTATTATGACTATTTATTTGATTTCAATAAAAATTATTGTGGATGGACTAAATTCAAAGATTAAAATTGAATAAATTTCCCGAACTACATTAACCAAAATATTATAAACTAAAATTTGTATTCATTTCTATGACTTTTCATTATTTTATATTCCCACTTTGTGGGGCTTATTAAAGAAGTTTTTATTATAATAATTTTGGCATATGAATGGAGTGTTTAAACTATTGGGAAATTATTTGTGTAACTACAAATTAAACCTTATCTATGTTGTTGTTAATTGTATTATCGAGTTGGCTCTTCGTATGTTTTTAAATTTGTATCTTATACGAAAGATTATGTTTTGATATTAAATAAAATATTAAATATTATTTAAGTGATGTTTTTTTTATTATAAATTATTTTAATCTCACGCTATATAGGTATAAATCGAGTAGTGTTTTTTATTGCTTGTAATTTGTATATTTTTTCAATAAAAAAAATTGTTTTCTTGTTTCACAAGTAAAGTTTTGGATTTCTATGGATGAACGTTTTAATCTTGTCACATTTGTTTAATAATATTATAAGATGTCACGGACAATTAAGAATTAAGAGACTTAATGTATCGAATTAATTATAAATTAATAACTAAAATATTTACGAAATATAGTAAAATTTTAGATTATAAAAATGATATGCACTAATATACTCTAAAATTTTATTTAAACTTTATAAATAGTTTCACCCATTTGTCATTTCTAATAATAGAAATATTATAACCAACATATTCAACACTTTATTATTATAGACGTTATTTAGAAATTTCAATTACCAAAAAGAAAAAAAAGGAAAAAATATAGACAATTGAGTTTTTTTGGAATCAATTAAATTTACTTAATACAAGCTTGCACGATAAAATGTCACACAAACATAAATATTACGATATGATTTGGTTTTAAGTCCAATTATGAATACTCTAAATGAATTGAGTAATATTTAAATCCACAATCTAAATCTATGAATGGGAAATTGCAATTAAAAAACTATAGAATTAAGAACTAACCTATAAGTGATTAATTGTCAATGTTAATGAATATAACATCCCCACTGATTCCCATTAATTTAATAATGTAAGATTATGGGTTTCTCTTTTTTATACAATGGATATAATTATGTATGAGATTTTGGGAAAAAGGCCAAACCGCCATGACAAAAGCGACGTCACTTCAATTCCACTTCCACCCACCAACTAATTTTTTATTTGATTTTGATCTTAAAAAGGTGATAAACTTTTGTATTACAAACTTAGTTAATTAATCCAATGTTTATTCTTTTTTTTTTTATAAAAAAAACATTCTTATTTTTTATATATTATAATAATGATTTTCCATGGACTATATATTCTTATTGAAATTTAGTGAATATTAACTTTTTATAGTCAACTTGTTGTTTAAAAGTTTGTGAAACTCCAATAGTGATTTTGTTTTATCTAGTGGAATAATATGAGACACTTTAAATTATTTGGTTAAATTGGTTGGTGTTTGTATTAGAAATAGATGCCACTTTTTCTTCTTCTTTTTCAAATTTAGTGTTATATGTTTCAAAATTTTTAATTTTCGAAACATTTTAGTTCATAGTTGTAGTTGTGTATGCTTTGTGTTAATGATCCTAAGATATGGACTTTTTTTAAAAAAAAAACTTTAATAATTGGTAAAATTAATTTTAAAAAACAAAGATACATATTTGTAGTTGAAATATTATCATTAGGGCAAATGGCAAGGGGCAAATTAACACTTCTATGTTTTGTTGTAATTATATTATCAAACTTTTAAATGTAAAATTTGATTATTAAATTGATAGCAATGGTAGAAATTGAACTCTAAAATTTAAAAAAAGAAGAAAAGAAAATTTTGAACTTTGGTAAGTTTAAGGTCCAATTCAAACGATGACATAAGTTTGATGGTATAATTGCAGGCAATCATTCAATACATTTGAACTTAGATTTTGAAAATTTCCCTTTTACTATTTTACCTATATATTAAATTTATATATCTATATGTAGGTTGTTTTAAAAAATAGTATAATAAACTAAAATATTCACAAAATATAGCAAAATATTACAAACTATCTAATCGATAGACAAGGATAAACTACTATTTGTGTTTATATGTATTATGATAGAACAAGACAGGTAGATAGTGGTCTATCTTAATATATCATAGATAGGTAGTAATATTTTGTTATATTTATAAATACTTTCATAATTGTGTTATTTAAAATAATTTCTTATATTCTATATCTAAATTATACCATTTATATAACTTGATTGTGAGTGCTTTTGTTGACTAATTTTAGAATAGATTTATTTGGTGAAATATTATTTATAATGATTTACAAGATAAATGGTGAAAAATAGCAAAATAAATCAACTATTTAATGGCAAAATTAGATGTTAGTGTTTTTTTTAAGTGTGAGTATTTTGTATTTTTTTTATTATTCTTTAAAAAATCTTATTTATAATGAAATAAAAAATTTGAAGATAGAAATTATTATTTTTTGAAAAAAAAGAACCAACGGCTAAAGATTAAAATGAAATAAAATTAAAACATAAACTAAAGTGGTCGACATAGACACAATTTGTTTACATTGTATTTTATTTGTGGAGGAAGAAAATGATTGGCTGATGGCCAACGAAATGGCATACAGTTTATGGCGGTGATGTAAAGAAAGAACAGTCCAATAACCAGTGAGAATTTCATTTTCTATCCTCACAAATACAAAGTCAACTTCTCCTACTGGTGACTCACAGCTATTGTCACACTGGCGTTTTCCCTTTTCCCTTTTTCCTTCTTTCCTCTTTGTATACTAAAAGAGAATTCTAGAAATTTTCATAACATTTTTATCCTATGTTTCCAATCTTCTATTCGACAAAGTTTAATACCATAATGAAATATAGCATTTTATTTGGACAATATAAGCATTGTGAGTATTGAAACGCAGAGGAGAAAGTTACGTCGTTCTGTAAATAAGATATGATTGTTTTCTTTTTTGAAGTTAAAGTTTTGAATCTTAATTTTACATTTGTTAAGTGCAGTAGCTCTTTTGAAAATTATACGTAAAAAACTAAAGTTTAAATTATAATTTGTTTTAGTTTACCATTCGGTTTTGAGATTATCTTTGAACTGTTCTTTGATATAGAAATATGTTTTTTTTTTTAATTACATTATGCATTATGATGATGTTGTTAGGGAGTATCTGCTTGGCTTTAGAAAATCTAATTTGGTAATCAAGGTTTGTTTTGAAAATTAAGCCTGTCATTAATTTTACTCTCAATTTTTTTTCATTTATCTACTTATTACTACTAGTTTAAAAGATCAAGGGAAAATTGAAAACTAAGAAAAATAGTTTTCGAAAAAGTTGTTTTTGTTGTTAGAACTAGACTAAGAATTCAACCATTGTATTTAAGAAAAATGTAAATTAGTGTAAGATGTTAAAAAAATTTAATTCTAAAAACAGAAACAAAAAAAAATGAAATGGTTACCAAACATGAACTAAGTTTTTTGTACTCGTATCTAAAAATGCCAGGATAATATATTTTGTTTTCAATTTTTTAAATAACTAATAATTCAATTGTTGTATTTAACAAATATATTTATATATAATATTTAAAATCAGAACATTTTTAAAAATAGCAAAATAAATTAAAATATTTACAAGTTATAGCAAAATTTATGATTCTATCAATGAGTCTTCTATTACTATTTCATATTATTGACTATCAGTGATAGAATTTGCTATAGATCGTAAATATTTTGTAAATTTTGTTATTTTGAAAATTCCTCTTAAAATTATGTTTTTTAAATACATAATTTGATTAAAAGTTCAACCATTGTACACAAGATAAATACAAATAATTGTAAGACATTAAAAATATATACCTCATTTTCAAAATTAGAAAAAAGAAAGAAAAGAAATGACTATTATCAAATATGCCTACAAAATTCGTTGCCTATAAATATTTTCAACAATTTTTTCAAATGAGCCATGATTATTTAATTTAAAAATATATTTCCATGCAAAATTAGTATATATTTCGTTCTTGATTTCCAGAGGATTCAAAGTTTCTAATTTAAATTTTCAAAGAAGAAAAAAATCCAAAACCTTTATTTTCTTTAAGTTATCAAATGGAAATATTTTGTTTTAGTCAATTGATTTTTTCTAATTAAAAAGAAATGAATTAAATTCCATTGAAGATTCTTTTGGTTGGTTGATCCAAATTTGGAAAAAAATTTACCCTAATTTATTATCCCATATGATATTAATTATAGAAAATAATCTTTGGAAATTTTATATTAGGATTATTTGTTGGTGTGGAAAATGACAAACCAATTTCCCATTCTCATTACCTTCTCTTCCCACCTCCTCCTTTTAATGGTTGCCTTTTTTATTTTTTATTTTTTAAAAAGTTTATTTACGAAAAAATATTTTAAATTAGAAAACCTCTTTGGTTAATTTTGTTATATTAAAAAAAAAAATCTATTTATTTTTGTTATATATACAAAAATACACACATTTTTTTCTCCACCAAATTAGAATAATAAGGGTCACATCTATATCCTAATTTTGTAGATATTGAATCTTTTTCCACTATTTTTGTTTAAACAAAAGAATATTTACCACTATATAATATACTATGCATAGAAAGTGCTTAAACTTTTTCAAAGTTTTTTTTCCAATCATGTTATTGTGCATTTTTAATAATCTTAAAATAGTAAGTTTATCCAATTGTATTATAAAGTTAAAATGGATAATTATATTAAACCTTTTAAGAAAATGGAGTTGCCATTTCAGTCAACCGATAAATTACTAAAACCTTATTGGATAAAATATACACATTATTTTGTTTTTAAAAAAATTCAGTAGATTCGTTTAGTAGAAAGAGTGACTTAACTATCCGTCACAAATTCATTACAAAATCGTATCTTGATAAATTAATGCTTGTTTAAAACAACTTGATAAATGAAAGATATTGTATTTATTAAATTTAAATTTGACTGGATTAAAATAAATAGTTAGGTCAAAATGAGCATATTTAGGTGGACCTTCAAATTAATTACACCATTTTATTTTAAAATACCATAGGCAAGTAAAACTATTTATTTCCTCTTTTTTTTTTTTATTGTTTCTTATAGTAAAAATTGAAAACCCTGACAAGTAAAACTATTTATTTTCTCTATTTTTTATAATTAAAATTAAAATCATATAATTATATTTTTACACAAAAATGCTTATGATATTATATTATAGAAAAAGTTTATTTTAAACATAGGGTTGAGAATATCAAAGATTGTGCACACCAATGAGATGTAGCTTTCCCCAATGCATGAATGGATTGAAAGCGCCATTATCCTTTTGTTCTTCAAAAATAATATTAATAACAATAAAGAAATGAAAAGAAAAGAGAAGAAAAGAAAAGGCTCCACTCTCTACTATTGTTGTTTTAAAAAGGGAAACTTCATAGCGACTAAACAAACATTAAAGCATAGTTCTTATTACGAGTTGAGAGCATTTAATTCAGATATAAGATAAAAGCTAACGAACTTCGACATCTTTCAAACTAAAGGAACTGATGGCATCTAATTAAGGTATTAGATAAAAGCTAACAAGCTTCGACATCTTTCAAATTAAAGGAAGAAGGTGTAACAACAAAGTGTCATTAAAATTAAGGTATTAGACGAAAGGCGCTAACAAACTTTCGACATCTTTCAAATTAAAGGAATCGATGACATTTAATTAAGGTATAAGATGAAAGCTAACAAACTTTCGACATCTTTCAAACTAGAGGAAGAAGGTGAAACAGCAAAATTAGTTACTACATGCGCTAGTTTGTGAGCAATAAAACTGCATGACACTTAACAAAAAAAATGAAAACCAACTTGATATATGATTACTATTGAAGCAACAACGACATTTTTCATTGACGGCTCCATTTTAACGTTTACGATGTTGCAAACTTTATTAATTATTATTATTTTGTAAGTTAAGGTGTTTAATTATTGCGTGGAGCGGAAAAATTAAACCTCTAATCTTGAAGTTGATAGTACAAGCAGTACTATGTCATTCGAGTTATACTCATTTTGATTTATTTTGCTACATGCAAAATGAGGTAGATGTAATTTTTTGTTAGTTCGACAATTTTGAATGTAAGGATAAAACAATCGATATTGGTGATAAATAATTAACACTTTTATCTATTGAGAATGACATAAACATCATGAACCGCTTTGTTTAATTTACAACTGAATTCTCATTAATTTGTGAATGTATTGACAAAGTGAAAGGAATAATCACTAATTTTTCGAATACACAAATAAAACAAACCATTATTATTTTTTCTCTAGAAAGAAAATAACTCATTCAAGCTAAGTATGAAAATGCAAAATTATTTTCGGTTAATTTATCTAGTCGATCATTCCAAACTTAAACGTCATTTCACAATTTTGTTGAGTACCTCTTGGCCATAGTCCTTTTTCCACTTTTATTTAGTAGATTTTGATGGGAGAAAAAAAGTTAGAAAAAAAAGGTAGAAAATGAAAGAATTGATTTGATTACTACATTTTAATTAATTAGCCTTCATGTTTCACACTTTACCTTTCTATTTATTTATTAATTTGTTTGTTTGTTATTATTATTATTATTTTGAAAAAATATAAACCAATAATAATTATTCATTCAAAAGATTGATAATGATGCCATGAGGAGTCCAAAGTCAATATTGGATTCTCTTTCACGTTGGATTAGCAAGTACTACAACTTGTCATTAGGAAGTTTGTATTCAAATTTATGTCATAAAGCAATTAATTATATATGTAAATAGTGTTCTTGTCATTAGAAGTAAAGTGTTATTTTTCCTCTTGAAAATAGTTTACAAAAGTCAATTTTGTAATATAGCATCAATACATCTATTCATGAATAATGTGGTATAAGGTAGTACGTACCTTAACAATAGTGTATTGATTTCTCGAATAGTCTACTACTATTTTGGACATTATTGTCAATTGGCACAAAACTTTTTTTTGTCATAGTTATTCGAGTATTTTCCAAATAATTTGTCAGAGTTACAATCAGAAACCTCACATCAATTAAGAGTATGAAAGATCGTAGCTATATGAAAAGGATAATGAAAAAAGAATGGTCGATATTACTTTTAGTGTGATATATGGTCGAAATTTATCAAATATGCGGCGTGCTTTTTGAAGATAAGAATTCTCTACATAAAGTTTAGCAAACTCTTGATGGTGAATTATAAATAAAGTTAAAATACAAGTTTAATTTTTGAATATTTTTTAAAATTGCGTCGACGTTAGTTTTATTGATTCAACTTTAGAAACCTCACATCAATAAAAAGTTAAAAAATAATAGCTATGCAAAAAAGATAATAACAAAAAGAGTAGTCAATGTTAATTTTAGTGTGATATATAGTTGAATAACTCTCGATGTTAAATTATAAAGAACGTTGAATTATGAATTTAATCTTAATCATCTTAAAATAATATCTAATAAATATTTGAATTTTATAAGTGCTAATAAATTTAGGAGGTTTAGATCTCCTACATGAAAAAAATTATATATGTGGATATATTTTCTTTGGATTAAAAACCATACACACACACACACATATTATAAAAAGAAAACATATGTTATATATATGATGTTAATTACTTATACTTGGATTACAATTTTAACTTGATGGTTAATTTACATTTGAATTCATTTTAATCATATTAATCACCAATTAAAATTATTTATTTGTCAAATATATTCGATATGAATGGTAGATTAAAAATATAAGTGTCAATATATTTAGGTTTTGTCTACAAAGTTGAATATGTTTAGATTTTGTTTGATAATCATTTAATAATAAATATTTAAAATTTAAATTTATAAACACTTCTTTTATTTATCAATTTATTTGTTGTCTATATTTTAGAAGCATGTATTTAAAATATTAACAAGGTTTTGAAAACTAAACATAGTTTTTCTTAAAAAGTAGGTAAACTTTTTAAAAATTAAAAAATAAAATAGTTACAAACGTAGTCTTAAAAATTATCAATATATTAGATAATTAAGACTGAAATTAATAACACTTTTTCAATCGTTTTTAGTTTATTTTGTCAATAATTTAAACAAAATCAACACGTCAACAATTGTATATAAATTCAACAAATATAAGATCATCACTCCGTTAAAATTAAAGTATAATCGGTAAAATTTTAAGTGACTAATTATATGAATCCCAATATTACAAAAAATATATTTAAGGAAATAAGAAATAAAAAAGTATCCATAGGGTTAAAGAGTTATTATAAAATATTATACTTAATTATATATTTTCTACACTTTATTATACAATTAATTAACCTTTTTTTTTTTTTACATATCTCATCCCAATAGAAAGTACAACAAACACATTAAATAAATTGCCAACTTTGTTTTGGGTATCATAAAAAATCTATAATAAAATTCATCAATTTTCTCTATTTTATCAATTGAAAAAACTACACACTACCACATTTTCATTAAAAAAATCATTATTATTCCCACATTATTGAGATAAATTAAATAGTTAAATATATTTTTAGATAAAATAGTGAATTGTATTAGTAACAATTTAAAACCTTATGATATATAATTAATCTTTAAAAAAAACTATACTCAATGGGTTAATTTTGTAGATAATTAAATAGTTAAATATTTCCTTTTTTACTTTTCTTTTTTCTTCTAAATTTAAGTATTTGAAATGGTGACAATTGCTTGACTAATATCTTGAAGTTTCTAAAGGAAAAAAAAAAAGAATAAGAAAATAGTGATCAAGTTGACTCAAATTCATTAACTATTCCCACACTATTGAGAAAATCAAGATTCCTTTTCAAATTTTAATTATATAAAATAGTGTATGATACATAAAAAAAGAGTTTTATTTAAATATAATGGTTCAATTAATATGACATGCACAATTATTGCTTCAAAGAATAATAAATGTTAACACTATCATTAAACAAAGGAATTTTGTAACATTATTTTCCAATAAAATATTAAATAAATAATGTATGTAATTGAGTCACACCCTTAAAAAAAAAAAAAAAAAACTCATCATGAATAATAATAAAAATAAATTAAAACCATGGGCTATTAATTATTTCATCATTCTTGAAACACAAGCCAAACCCTTATCCCCTCTCTCTTTTTGTATTTGAATCATTCACCTCTTTGACTTGCTATTGATGTATGGGTCAATTCACCCTAAAATGATTTTATTTAAAGGTCATTTTTCATTTGTGAATAGATGTATTGCTCATTCTTATTTAGTTTGGTTTAGTAAATCAATTTTTACGGTCGTAATAGATGTTAAAGGTTTGAATCTTATCTAACCTCGCTTGTTGAATATGACAAAAAGAGAGAAAAGAAAAGATCAACCTTTTAACGTGGTGTACTTTTGGTTCAATGAATTTGTATGAAATATACGGGACTAAATCTTGAATAAGGTTAAATATGCTTTTATTCAGTTTGACTTGGTGGAGTTTCAATTCTCATCCCCATTCCAAATCTTGAATCTATACACTTAATGGATATTAACATATGAGAAATTAAAATATGGGTTTTTATTTATTTGTTCTTTTATATCACCACACAACTTCTTCATTAATAACTTGAAAATAAGATGGTTAAGTTAATATATATATGTACCGGTAAATACATTTATCCTAAAAAATATCAAAAATTTGAATCTCTAATTTCATTTATTATTGAGCTACAAAAAGAACAAACACATGTAAAGACAAAAAAATAAGATGAAACGAAAAAGAAGTAACTTTCAGTCAATGATTAAGTTATGAAACCGTATACGTCTTATGCGGTTTAAAATGGATTTCTAACTTTCTACCCAAAAGAAAATATGTCCAAGTAGCATTCTTTGTCTTCTTTTTCAAGTTCAAATTTATTATCAACCAATCAAAAAGATATTTTTGAGTTCAACAATCAACCGCAAAATTGAACCGTCTACACTTGTATCATTCACTAAGATACGTTGAGATAACTTTTTTTGTTTGAATTTTTTAACTCAGATGTGTGTATTCATCATATTACATCAACATTTTAAGAAAGTATAAAGTAAAACCAAATTTCAGGGACTGAAGTTGTCTTCTAATATGTAAAACAGAGGTCATCTACCTTGAAAATTGTCCCTTCCGTACCAAAAACCTTCTACCAAATTAAAAAGAAAAATTGGTTCCTTCACTGCTGAACAAGGCCCCCCAAATTTGGCCCACATACTGCCAACAGCGATCATGACCATTGCTGTATCTAAATTCAAGCTCTCACTCAATCCCATTTCCTTTTTTTTTTTCCCTTTCTTTCTAATTCTGATTGCATGGCCAAGATTCTCTCTTCTTGACATCATCTTCTTCCCAACACTCTTGAATTCGATACCCAAAATCAAAGAAACTTTTGGGGTTCTCTCAATCACACATAGTGCGTTCTGAGTCTCATTTCTGGTGGGTCCTTCAGTTCTCTATTTCGCCATTGATGTTCTTGGTTGGCCCACAAATCCGCCTAACTATCTGATTAAAATAACCCTATTTGCTTAGAAGTTGATTTGGGTGTCTCAGATTTTGTTGTAACAAGATAATTAACTTCGGTCATCATGTTGCTAATTGGGTCTACAGCTGTAATTGTGCGAGTAATGTTGGGGATTCTATTAATTTTTTATTAGATTAGAACTGATTAGTTCTTTTTTGTTTGACTTGATTTTATATTTTGATGTCAATTCATGGTTGAAGCTTCCCTTGGTGTTATGTTTGTTTTTGTGTCATTGCCAACTTTGTCTCAGGTGGGCTCGCTGCAAATCTTGACATTAATTGATATGCAAAATTTAATTTATTCTTTATATGGTAATGGTAATGTCTTAATCTGTCTTTGCGTCTGGCATTTTGGGGTAATGTGGTTTGATCTATTTGGGTGTTTGGTTTGTGGTGGGGTTAGTCTGATATTGTTGGGTGTCTATCATATGGAGCTTTAGATTTGAGAAAAAAAGAAAAAAGAAAAGGAAAAGATAAAAGGGGGAAGAGGGAATTTGGTTTACAGAGCATTCCCAGTTCAGTTTTCTTGATTCTTCTTTTTGTTATTGATGGAGTAGTTTGATTTGAAGGTGGGTAACTTTCTGTTTTTTTTTTTTTTTTTGTCTCTGTTTGGATAGTGAGTTTTCTGGATGAAATTTTGAAGTATTCTGGTTAGTGAAAAGATTACTTTATTCAACCTTCTTCATCATTAACTGGGTTGATTTGTCTTTTTTGTTTTGATTTTGATGTGGTCAATTTCTTAAGAGAATTTTATACTTTTGAAAAGGAAAAAAAAAACCTGTCTTCTTTGTTTAGACGGTGGCTTATCTTAACTGTAGTATGAATTACTTTAAATGTGGCATATTTCTTATCATGAAAAAGATTATATTTTATTTTAATGGATCTCGCTTTCAGTTTGTTTACTTTTCCAATAAAACTATGTTTTTTTACAAATATAAAATAATATTTAACAATATGGACGTGTGGGGAAGGACCATCGATCATAATTCGTCTTTGTACAAGTTGGGTTTGTGGATGGCTTCTACGCATTCTGTCCTTTCCTGTTTGGTCCCAATATGGCTCTTCTTCCATATAAATGGTGTCATAGAAGTCTACCATAAACCTGGTTTTGTAGTTGTCTTGATTTCTGACAAGCCACATAATAAACTATTGGCCTCCCAGAAATTGACATTAAATTTCTGTTGCTGCAGCGTTGGAAGCATTTCATCACTGCGAATCTAAGGATCAGTCTTCTGCTGAATAGTTTCAAGCAAAGGCTATGCGGACCAGGAAAGGAAAACGCTCCGAGGTATGCTTTGACAAACTCATGTACTTTCACTTTCTGAACAGTTTGTATTGATCAAGGATTCTAGTTTATTTTCATCACTTTATTTCCTTCTTGCAATGCTTTGCAGGCTTTTTGGCCTTCCATCGTGATGAAGAAATGGTTGAATATCAAGCCCAAGGTGTATGATTTTAGTGAGGATGAAGTTGATACTGAAACTGAGAGTGAAGATGATGGTATGTGCCACAGTATCTTTGCTTTAAGGGCCAAGGCAACAGTTGATATTAAAACCGTCCATTTTTTCATTTTGTTTTCTTGGATTTCACCATTTTTTTTCACAATTTCCTTTCAGTTTGCTCTCTCAAGAATGAAAGAGCGCATAATCAAGAGGATCGTGCTTGTAGGACACAAAGGAACTTATCTACATGTTCAAGTCGAATTTCTGGTACTACCTACCTCCATGTCAGTATTCTGATGCTTTTAGGAATAACCCACTTCTTCCATTAGTTTAGTATTTGAAAATAATCCTGTCTCATCCTCACTATTAAAGTCCTGGCGTTGGATTCACCTAATCCTTTTCTCCCTTAGCCGTGAAGTTCATGTTCTAATTGAGCTGAAATTGGCCTAAAATTTCTGAATTCTTAACTGTGGATCAAATATAGACAATGCTTATTCTGTTCTTTTCTACCTTCTAGATCAATGCTGAGTATGGTCTTGTTTTTTAAGCTTTCATGACATACTTGGAACAGATGATGGCATAAAAGATGAAATGACTTTATTTAATCAAGGATCTTTTGAGGAGTTGTTTCAATGTGTTGCTGAACTATTTCCTTTTTCTTATGTTACTGCTGTTTGAAAGTTAATGATTATTTATTTTAATGGTCCAGACGTTCCTAGTAGTTTCCAGCCAAGACACAGACGAGGGAAATCCGAAACTCTTCGAGTTCAGTACATAAACACCAAAGATCTGAGGTTCAACTGTGAACTACCACTATTTGATTCATGATCTCGGGGATGTTACTTTTCTTCCCACTGATTTTTGGAAGTATGATTTTCTGTAGGGTAACAGTAGCTACATGGAATGTTGCAGGAAGAATTCCGGATGAAGACCTTGAGATAAATGACTGGCTCTATACAGAAGACCCTGGAGATATTTATATTATAGGGTGAGAGAAGATCCCCATCCCCATCTTCATATTTCCAAATTCCAATAGTTTATATCTTGTGAGTTACTAAAGTGGATATTTTACTGATTGCTGCTATGGAAAATCTTCTGAATGCTCATGCATATAGTATCTTGGTTTTTCTTAAACAATCCAAGTTACATCATGTCTATTTCTTCAGGATGAATTACAAATTTGGTACCTATGGTTTTGAAGAAAATTAGGATTTAGTCCCTATGTGATTTTAAAAGTTAGAATTTAATCCTTATAGTTTTTAACAAAACCCTAATAAATAGTCCCAACCATGGGACCTAATTTGTAAATAGTTCCTACAGTGAGAGACTATTTATGATGGTTTTATCAAATTATAGACTTAATTTTAACTTTCTCCTGAAGACAGGGACCAAATTTACCATATAACCATTTCTTTATGTTACAAGAGTTAGATATCTATTTAGAAGATGGGGAGTTGAGACAAACAAGCAAAGGAATTTCAAAAGACTCAAATAATTACATTTATGGATTCTTAGGAATTCGATTTTGGCTTTTAAGAAACTTTGAATGTTAGGTTACTTTCTTTAAAGATCCAAGGACTTCCTGTACCAAGTTTTGCATGGTCTAGCTCTTGAAAAAAAAAAATACCAAGAGGAACGAAGACATGCCTATTCTTTGGGATCTTTGGTCGTAAAGAAATCATAGAAATTTCAAGTGACCAAGAGGCAAGAGAAAACTCTTACTTTTGGGATTCGGTGTGTCAAGTGTTTTATGGCTTACTTTTGGAATTTTTTATCCAAATATCTTTTATAATCACTCTCCCCTTATTATCACTGTTGATTGGAATGTCAAGGCATAAGCTCTTTGATGAGAAGATGTCATATCTTTTCTTCTTCTGTAATTATTTTCTTTTAATGCAAGGTCTGATTATGCCAACAACTAGTTTTACTTTAAGGCGCATGATAACTTAACTTTGAACCTTTTGAGAGACTAAGTTTCTTTTTTCACTCCACTCAACTTCTTACATCAATTAGATAGAGATTTCCCAGATCAATTTGAGGCAAATCTATAAGGTTCACTGAGGAGTTAGTTGATGGACCTACTTGTGGATGTAGAACAATGAGTTAATGACGGATAGGTTAGTTTTTAAGAATTGCAAGTAATGAAAAATTTGGTAGCCAAGCTCAAAGTTTCAAGGTTCCAAACAGTGTTTTTGCAATAAATCCAGCCTCTTGCCATATAATTTGTATTGGCGTTAGTGTCTGCCAGCTGACAGACCCTAGGCTAAACTCCATCGGTGTTAAGGCCCTATGTTTCTTTCCTGTTATGCACTATTCCTTATCAATTATCATCCATTCTGAATTTCTGATGGTGATGCAATCTTGTCAAATTTGATGTTTGCAGTTTCCAAGAAGTAGTCCCTTTAAATGCGGGGAATGTGCTGGGAGCAGAGGATAACAAACCAATTCCAAAATGGGAGGCACTCATTCGAAGAACTCTGAACAAGTCTCCTAAATCTGAGGACAAACACAAAAGCTATAGTGCCCCGCCCTCACCAGTATTGAGGACTTCATCTGTAGTTGATGTACTTGCAGATGAGGTTAATGGTGAACAGTTAAAACTAATAGACGATGAATTTTCTGTGAATGTTGGTTTTGAATTGGATCAGCATCTCCTTAACAAATTAAACCTCGTGAACTCGAATTTGCGGTTAAGTAGAATCTATGGCATTGACTGTGACCAAAGATTAGACTGGCCTGAACATTCATTAGATGCAACCCCTCAAGCTGTCTCCTCTAATTCGAAATTGCGGAGAGTAGTCAGTAGTTCTGCTAGAATTGGCTTCCAGTGCTTGGAGAATCCTCTAATATTCCCTCCACAGAGTTTTTCTATAAATGAAAATGGGTTGAAAAGGACATTCTGTAGTTCTGGAAATTTGATCTCAGCCTGGAAGACGCCGCAAGACACTTTAGAAGTCCTGGACTCTCTTTCTGATGTATCTGACATTTCTGTTGAAGAAGTAGATACTTTTCCAGAACTTATGGAACAAGTTGACGAAGATCCAACAGAGAGTATGAAATCCTACCCGAAATATGTGAGAATCGTCAGCAAGCAGATGGTAGGAATATACGTGTCAGTTTGGGTGCGTAAGAGATTAAGGAGACATGTTAACAATTTGAAAGTTTCTCCAGTTGGAGTTGGTCTTATGGGCTACATGGGAAACAAGGTACTACTTTTCTACATTCCTAAGGTGCCATTTTTCAAGTGATAAAAATACTTTTGTTGCTTAAAGGATCTTTTTGAACATCATGATACATTTTCTATATCCTACGTCTAAGTAAATCCTTGAATTGGAAGAATTGATATCCATCCCATCGAAGTAATGGTAAGGAGCATAAGTTTTACTCATTTGGAAGACTTTAGACTTCACGTCATTACTTGGTTTTGATTCTTCGCTTACATAGTTGCAATGAATTCCGATGCAGGGGTCTGTTTCTGTCAGCATGTCTCTTTATCAGTCACGGTTATGCTTTGTTTGTTCTCATCTGACCTCTGGTCAGAAGGATGGAGCAGAACTCAAGCGTAATGCAGACGTAAATGAAATCATAAGACGAACGTGTTTTTCATCAATGTTTGATTCAGGACAGCCACAGACAATACCATCCCACGAGTAAGCAGACTTTCACCATTCATAATTTTGTGCATTTTATCATTGATTTAGAAAACTGAAAGTATGTTTAAGATTCGAGCTGAATAGTATATTTGAGGAATGGAGAATTACTCGATTAGTCTGTCTAAATGATTTTTGTTCACACTGCCAAGTATTTCAAAATATTATATTTTGCTTCTGCCTGGTTGCCCTTAAGGTTGGAAAATGACTGCTATAGAATTCTCTCTTAATTCTATACGTCTATTATCCTTTTGGAGTAAGATTGTGACCAAATGTTTTTACAAGCAGTCAAATATTCTGGTTTGGTGATTTGAATTATCGTATGAATGCATCGGACTCGGATGTAAGGAGGCTTGTTGCTCAAAAAAAGTGGGAGGAACTCAGCAACTATGATCAGGTGATTAATTGCTGATTGACTACAAAATCCTATATAACTTCACCCAAATTTCAAAAGGTTGTAGAAGAAGATGTCTCTGAATTAACATGTCAAAAGTAATAGAACATATGATATCTTCATGGCTAATGACATCTGTTCCCGGTTTTGTTATTTACTTTCTTTCTGTTTCTCAATAAAAAATATGAATAACTTAAGTTCGTGGATTAAGGAAGTAATGATTGTGTATTATTGCAGCTTATCAGAGAACTACGTACGGGACACGTATTCGATGGATGGAAAGAAGGGACATTAGATTTCCCTCCAACCTATAAATACGAATTCAACTCAGATAGATACATTGGCGAAATCCCAAGAGAAGGAGAGAAGAGAAGGTGTCCAGCATGGTAAGTTATTATTAGAATCCAATAGGTTGTAACTCACATTTACAACATTTTGGACACAAATCACATTAGCCACATAGAATGAACAGCTAGCTACTCAGACCAACATCGGCTGAGCTTTTTTGTTTAACATGTAAAAATTGGACAGGTGTGATCGGATATTATGGATGGGAAAAGGGATTAAACAAGTGTGTTATAAGAATGCAGATATAAGGCTTTCAGATCATAGGCCAGTGAGTTCGGTGTTCCAAGTTGAAGTTGAAGTGTTGGATCACAGGAAATTGCAAAGAGCTTTGAACTTCACAAATACTGCTGCTATTCATCCTGAGTTTTTTGCTGATGAAAATGGGGAGTATGATGATTTAGACTTCTTGATCTAATATATTCACAAAGTTTACACCAATAACGAAAATGTTTGTTCTCTTTCTTACATATTCACATGGAAAATGTACCAAAAAGTTGAAGAAAAAAAATTGTAAGAAACTTTGATCACTTATTAAGATTCACAGTTTCTTATTTCTGTACCAAAAGGAAAATTTTCTCACAATTCATTGTTCTGACTTGGAAAAAAAATAAGCATTTCAACAATCAAAATATGTCACAGATTTAGAATGGTTTGGTATCCCAACTGTTCTCAAACAGTTTTAAATACATTATCCTCACGTATATTCAACAAACCAACACTTTTCATCACATTCCTTATTATGGTAAGATATCTCCATATTCATTCTTCTTAATATCTATTTATTTGGAAGATTTGCCATCGGGCTTTCTATGGTTAAAATTTAGGATTAAAACACAATTTTGTTTGTTAAAAATCTTGTTTAAATCCTTCTATTTTGAGAATTGTTCTAAATTTAAACGTTCAAATTTGAGGGGGAACTTTTGTTAACATATTTGTGTGAAAAAAGTTTCATTCACCAAATTTTACTTTTGAAGCTAAAATCCTAAAACAATTTGTTACATTTTGCCATTATGTGGCTATTTTCTTTTTTGCAATTTTGATAATTAACCATTTGATATTACTTGGTATGTATTTAAGTAAGATGTATTATGGTATCTGCCCATTAGCCTTTACTAAATTTCTATTTGATGTTCAACATTGTTTTAGATTAGAATAAATACTTACAGATCTACAAGAGAATTAAATTTCTAATGAGGGTTTACAATCAAGTTCCAAAAGCATGGTCTCACAAACTGACTATTAACAAAGCTCCTGTGGCTGCTTGTATCTTCGATGTTTAATGAGTTGAGATATCAGAAGCCAAAATCTAAGGGAATAAAACCTACAACTTTGATCAAAACAAGACCAAAAAGGACGGTTTTTCGTACAAACAGATTTCCAAGAACAAAGAAGATGGAAATTGTTAAATAGGCATCAGTTCTCCAAGGTGAAAATAGCATCAATGATCATTCAGACGCAAATTACCCATTTGATGATATGAGATTCATCATATGCCCAAAAAAGCAAAACAAATTCAAACCAATCCAAAACAGAATAAGAACTATTACATTGAAAAACAAAAGAATAAATTGAAAGAGCGATCGGAACCTGTCGGGATTCATGATAACATCAAACTGTTATACAGTCAGTGGATTGACAGACATGAATTTCTATCGTCACCTCGCAATTTTCAGTTCCATTAAACAAGAAGAAAATCAAACAAAAACAAAGTAAAGAAAGTGAATAAAATAAATTAAAAAAGAAAGCTCAGAACTTCTTAGAGGGATGTGTAGCCATCACCGACGACCACTGGAAAGAGGCCGGCTATGGCACAAAAAAAGATTTTCATCATTGCTTCGGATGGAAAGCAAAACATACGATTGAAAAACAAAGTTGTTGAGAATAAAAAACTGAGAATGAAAACGCGGCGGAAGAAAAGAGAAGGAGAAGAAATGAAACCCTAGGGCTGGAGCGAAAGGGAGGAAGGAAAATTGAAGCGATGAAAGGTGAATGGAACGAGGGGGTATTTATAGATCTATTTACGCAACTTCCCAATATGAAACCCTAATTCCTTTTCAATTTTAAATATTTAGAAAATTAAGTAAGTTGAGTTGTAAAGATGGTAAGAAATTATTTATTCCAACTATTTATATATAGTGCATTTTTAAATTTAGCAAATTAATTAAATTAAACTATTTTAGAAAATAACAAAGTCTATCAAATTTGGTGTATTTTGCTATATGAAAATAGTTTTAATATTTTTGTATTCATTACTACTCTAATACTAAATTAGATTAAAATTTAATATTTTTAATTTTATAGACGGAAGTTATATTATAGTATTTAGGAAAGTTATATCAAATAGTAAAACTGCTATAAATAGAATATAAGAAAATTTAAGAATATGTTAGTAACAAATACATTTTACCAACAATAGTTTAACTCAAACATGCATGTACTTGAAGACGTTATCAGTTCAAATTCCTGCTTCTAGTTTGTACTAAAAAATGATAGAGATGTTATCTATTAATGTCTATCAATGATAGATTATGAACTTTTAGTTGTATTTTATAAATATTTTAGTGCATTTTATTAACATTTTAAGATTATTTCTTGTCTTAAAAGTTTGTTAGAATACTATTTGTCATAATCTTCATCCAAAATTTTATGATTAACTTTTTTTAAAAAAAAAATTGCTTTGTTCATTAATTTTTAAATACAAATACTTAACCAAAAAAAAAAAAAAATACTAGACAAATATTTGAACTTACCATTCCACAAGTCAATAACTCGATTACAACTCCATTGTTCGATTAGATAGAAAATCTACATTCTACCTTCAAGATTACTTCAACTACTTAATCGTTTAGATGTCAAAACAACTATTAAATTTATTGCTAAACAATAAACAAAACTAACATCTCTTTATTGATGGTATATGTTTGAACTAGTTGAGCGGGTTAGAAAGAATATGGGTACATAGCATTTACTCTATGTGCTACAAATTTGTGAGAGAAATGAAGAAATTGTTAAAACATAGATAGGGAGAAAAACTGAAATATATTACAATTTTTTGTATGGCTCATTACACAGTAAATCACAAATTTCTAATCTTCATCCTTTACACAAACATTTTATAGGAGGCTACAACAAAATATATAATTCAATGCAGGTGTGTAATAACCTGTTAATAAAAATAACAAGATGGGAATTAGGAAAGAAGCTACACTATTTCCACATATGATGTTAAATAAATAAATCAAACAATATACTAACTTCTATGAAGATATGAAACTGTTAATATATGTAGAATTACAAAATTCAATAATGTCTTAAGAGTAAAACTCCCCATATGAATTACTACAACAAGTTATTCTAATAGAAAACTAGGAGGAGTAATTAAGAATGGATGATTTAAAAAGAGAGAGAAAGAGAAAAAAAATCAAACTAAGGAAACAAAACAAAACAAAAGCTGTAGTGATATAAGGCAGGAATCCTTGAAGTGTTGTTTTAGAAGGCTGTGTTTATATGGATCACTTCAATTTGATCTTATTTAAAAATGCTACTCACAGAGCAATCGTCATGAACTCGCCATATGGTTTCACCCAAAAGATTTGCTACTGAAAGAACGGTTAACTGAGGGAAGTAGTTTTCTGTGATTGCTGGGATTGTGTTCGTAACTATCACCTCTTGAAACAGGCCGCTTGATAGCCTCTCAATCGCTGGGGGGCTGCAGGGTGATGAATATAGAAGTGGAAGAAACAAACAAGAAAAAACTATATTGTATTTCTAAAGGTAATGCGACAATTGAGTATCGATGAGAAGAAAGTTTCCAGGTACAGGGTTTAACCAAATACAGGACTGAAGAAATTTATATTCATGAATCTAAAAAATGGCAAACGAGGTTACGTACATATGATATGTTTTCAAGTTATTAGTTTAGAATGCAATTTTAATCTTTGTACTTTTGTAACATGTTTGAACATAATGATTTAGTCTCTATTCTTCCAAAAAAATGTACCGATAAAGTTCCCACATTAAGAAATTTCTTGTTATTGGTTTCATTCACTTGCTCGTATTTCATGCCTAGATTGTTTGTTTTAAAATTTTTTTCTTCAAGCTTTAATCATTACACTCGTAAGAGTAGGGCTAAACTGTTTTCTTTTCGAAGAGAAGGACTAAATGGTTATTACATAAAAATATGAAGAGCAAAACTTAATATAAAGTCAAAGAACAGGGATTAATCATATAGTTTAACCATGTTATTACCTAAATACAGCATGAGTGCAGCAAGCATAGACTTCCCTAGCACCTTCTTGATGTAGAAGAGCCGCACCTTTTGAAATAGTCCCTGCGCCCAGAAAAACGAAAATGCAAAAGATACACATCAGGTGTAGACAATTCTGTCGTGAATCAGTGTGAGAGCAGTTCAAACTTCAGACAAGTAGAAAGGTCCACTGGCCATATGCATGGGGAACAAACATTTTTCATGGAAGTTGTTCCAGGTCAAGGAAATCGAGAAACACTTTTTCTTTTTTTATTTCATCTTAAAAGATAGTATTAAAAGAACCTTTTAAACAACATAATATTCAAAGGTATCCATGATTTCTCACCG
Organism: Cucumis hystrix; assembly: GCA_025688845.1. Lineage (NCBI taxonomy): Eukaryota > Viridiplantae > Streptophyta > Magnoliopsida > Cucurbitales > Cucurbitaceae > Cucumis > Cucumis hystrix. The sequence continues at coordinate 25,410,028 of CM046888.1, forward strand.
GCAGTGTCAATCATGTCATCCACCATGACGGCAACTTTTCCTTTAACGTCACCAATAAGATTCATCACCTGGAAGGTAAACGATAATCATTGATATTTAAACTGAAAAATCAAAGAAGTAATATGCACGGTCCTTAAATCTGAGAGTGCCAGTAGAGAACTTCAAAAAGATATTTAATACTTGGTCTGTGTATCAATCATCATGGACCCCAACACTGCCATATCTAGTTTAGGAAAAAGAACCAGTTGTGCCTATTGGTGAATCTAAGAGCTGTATGTCGATTATTTGCTGTTCTACATTATAATCATCTAAAGGATGACGGTGACAGCCTTCTAAAGCTTCTTAAGATCGTTATCAGTGATTCAAATGTAAACAACCACATTCTCATCCAAATTGAAAGACAACAAAGACTATGAGGACTAGAGAAGGGTTCTGGTGGATATTTACCTCGGCAACATTGTGCGCTTGGCGCCTTTTGTCCACAATCGCTAAAGGAGCATCGGATAACTTTTTGGCAAAAGCACGAGCTCTCGCAACACCACCAACATCAGGAGAGACCACAACCAGATCATTGTAACAAATTGTCTTGCTGGCAAGATAATCTAGAATCACAGGCTGGTTCCAGATACAAAATTAATGTTGTTAAAAACCCAACGTAATAAATGGAAGAAACGGGTTAAGTATTAAATACCTCACAGTATACATGATCAACTGGTATATCAAAGTAGCCCATCGACTGTCCAGAATGGAGGTCACAAGCAAGAACACGATTGGCACCTGCTTCTGTTATAAGATTAGCGACAAGTTTGGCTGCAATTGATTCACGGCCTTGAGTCTGGAAGAATACAGTTCCAAGAGAGATAATTTTACAACCATATTAACCACAGCTTGAATCATATGCTCCCAGACTATAATAAAAAAGAAAAGATGGGAAATAATCAGTTTTAAACTTTTACGTAGTCTTACGTTGTGCTCTTCTTTTCACGGTTCCCACTTAAGTTGAAACTCAATCAAGTACATTACTAGACAACATCGAAATTTCAGCACATGTATTTATACCATAAAAAATATCTAGGCATATTGTAGCCATGTAAATTCATTAATAAGTTCCATTAACTATTCTGAAGATTAGACTTGCCTTCCTGTCAGCTCTGGCATACCCAAAATATGGGATAACTGCAGTGATGTTTTTGGCGGAAGCTCTCCGACATGCATCTATCATAACAAAAAGCTCCATGAGATTCTCATTGGCAGGAGGGCAAGTGGGCTGTATTATGTAAACATCACATCCTCTCACACTCTCTTTCAACTGGACATAAATTTCTCCATCAGCAAATCGCTTGATGTTAACCTTCGAAAGTTCCAAGCCCATATACCTAGAAACTTCCTAAAAATAAAAACCAGGAAATTAGAAAGCACATCCATAAAAAGTTATAAATTATGAGAGACGTATAGGGAAATGGCAGATCAGAAACAAAATAATTGAGGAAATTGAAACTTCAACGGGGTTAATCAAGTTTCAAATACCTAAGTGCAACAACATAAGACCAACAATCTAAACCAGTTGACCAAATATAAGACTAGGAATTTTATCCACAAAAAAAAATCATATATCATGTACTGTATTTCTGAAGCGAATTTCTTTTACATGCAATAGAAAGAAAAACTTTTACACCATAGATTATTGTTCCAACAGATGAGATGGGCAATCAAAATTTGGACATACTAGCCTTAGAAGTTCGATGAAAAAGGTAGATGGTAGAGTACATAGATTCTAAACAAGCTGATGCATAAGAAATCTAGGAGCTTATAAAGATCATGGCATGCACATGTCATATGTAATATTTTAATTAGAGGTCGTCCTTTATATGTAAGAATTTCGCATCAATAATCAAGATCTTCTCCAAAAGGAAGTTTCTGCTATAAAAAAATTGGGAATGTGAATATCGAGCCATTTTTTCACTCCCTCTTTAGGGGCAACTTATCAGACCCTATAACGTTTGGGTGTTAAGAAAACCCATAGGATATTAAGTCCCAGGTAGGTGGGTGTGAATATTGAGTTTTTTTTTTTTTTTTTTTTTTTTTTTTTTTTAATGAAATCAACAACTTTCATTGAGAAAAAAATGAAAGAATACAAGGGTATACAAAAAAAACCAGCCCACCAAGCCACCCCACTTACAAAAAGGGACCAACTAAGTAAAATATTGTCTATGGAATAGTTACAAAAGTTCTTCAAAATCAAAGCAAAAACAAAGACATGACGTGACAATAATTATTAGTTGGTTGTAAACTTTCATACAATTGCAAGAACAAAGACAGGACAGGAACAAGTTTGTACAATATTTACTGCATTTTGAATAAAATTCAGAAGATGTCATGAATTATGTATTCAGTACTCCATCTTCCTATTTGTAAAATTTAATAAAGTAATTCTAACGTTCAATAAAAAAAATGACGATGATGACACCAGAACAATCAAGTTTATAACAATTGAAGTGCAAAAGATTTCGAATTTAGAACCTAAAATCATAAATCGTTCCAATACAATATCAAGAAGCAACCCCTTACCTGAGATAGTGCAAGATTCGCAGTACCAGAAAACAATTTCAAACGGTTATTGCTTCTATCAAGCGGTTTCCCCAATCTGGCCGATTCCAAGAACTCCGGCAAACTACGCTCATTAAGAATAGGAACAATAGGTTTCCCATTTCCATATCTACTCGATTCAGGCAGACTACACTTCTACACAACAAGTAAGAAAATCAGAACACAACAAAAATTGTAATTCAAAACAAAAATTCAATTCATCCAGCACACAGAAACGCCAAAAATATATAATTTTTTAAAATTCAAAACAAAACCCAGAACGCAATTAGAGGTAAGAGAGACGTACGAAGTTGTAACGAATGCAAGTTCTGGAGCGAGAGTTATGGGGGAGGAAATTTGTACGGGTGAGGAAGGAGGAGGAGTAAGAGGAGGAAGGAGAGGAAGGAAGAAGGAGGGAGGCAGCCATGTTGACGGGCAAAGGGAGCTAGGGCGAGTGAATTAGTTATGTATGGCGATGGTCGTCCGCCATTAACAAAGCTTTGAAATTGAGCTTTTGATCTACAAAAAAAAAGGGAAATATGGTCGTTGTCACTACGCAATGGATAAAGTATAGTTCTTATGGGTCACTCACATTCCTGAACTTTACTCTAAAAAAAAGTGTCAAAAATTGCAATATTGCTTTTAATTTCTAATTAGTGTTACACTATTGTAAAATTAGAGATAATATTCAAGGTTCGATTCAAAGAAGTGAAGTTGTTTCGTCGAAGTTATTTCGTTTGGAAGAATCATGTATGTGTTAGTCGTGAGTCCATAAAGTATAAGAACATTTAAAAATATTTATAAAAGTTTAAAAATTTATATCTAAATTATGCAACATTTAAAATATTAAAGATTTTATTTAAATAAAGGACAAAATTCTTAATATACACGTATACAATATGAAAAATTATGTTGACAAAAAAGTTTAAAAAATAGTAGTCCATAGCTAAACGCATATTACAAATAATTAGATATATTATACGACTAGCAAACATTTTTTTTTTGCTATTTTTGTAAACGTTCCTTAATTTTTTTTAAGTGTTTAATGCAAGATTGCAACATTGTAAATCTAAGTTTAAATGGGTGTTGATTAACTTTTGAAAACAACGTTTGCAAGTAATATTAGTGTACATTTGTTTTTCTGTGATAATTTTTTTTTATAAGTACAACGGCAGAAGGTCACGACGGTTACTTGAACTATGCTTATTTGAGGATCGATATCTATTTTTAAACTTGACTTCAAATCTAAATACATTTGTTCATGGTGCCCAAAAAAATATTAAAATTATTTGACAAAAGAATTAATATTAATGTCAAAATATACTTTATTATTAGGGACAAAACCATGCATTTGCCAAAAGATAACAGTTGACAAAAGTAAAATGAGCAACTGTGGCTCTGATACCATTGAAGGGTCGATGACACTGCTATTTATAATGCAAATCAATAATTGCACCGTATTGGGGTCCAATTATTAATTTCATTATTGTCTACACACTGAAATCAACAATAATTACATTAAACTATTCAGAATGGCGGACAGGACAGGACCCCTGTTTGGCTCTTTCTGAAAAGTCTTTGTATGAAGTAATTAAAAGATAAGATTGGTGGGACAGGACCCCCACTAATTCTTATCGAAAACAGGAAAGCAATAAATGCAGCGGAAAATAGTAAAAGAAAGCGGTAACATAGATGTGATATGTCTGCTAACCCTAATTTCTTCATCGAGAGCTTTGATTGAGGAGATTATGACGTCACCCGACTGTCTTCAGAGTGGCATGGACTAATGATTCCTTATATCGATCGTGTAGGCGTCTTTCAGGCTTGTCGACCAATAAACCCCACGGTGGTCTTACTTCGGCTTCCCCGCCTTGCTGCCACGGGTCTAAGAAAATCTTCAAACATGAAATTTGCCCACTGAGATATTGGAATCCTCCTGGAAATGATCCCAACCAGAGTTAGTCCTTCGCTACCGGCGTTGCCTGAGGGTGGTAAATCCTCTTCTGAAGTATGTCATCTCCGTCATGGATTCTTCTCTTTCAAATGCTTCCTTTGATGAACTTGAATTAGCAGACTGAAAAAGCAAGGATAAGATCGGGATACAATGATCTTATCTTAAATAAATGCAAAAAAAAAAAAAAAAAAAATTTAAACAAATTAATTTACATAAAAAAATGAAAAAAAAAAAACACTTGAACTAAATTAAATTATTGAGACTCAAGATTGGACTAGTACGGTTGTGTGTCCAAAAATGGGTCGTTGATGTCGTATCCTTCGTATGGATCGAAGGTGTCGACATCGTTGATTGATGCTGGAGAAGTTGCTTCGTCCGGCAAGTCGTCTTCGTCATCGGAGAGGTTGACTACGACGTTGTTGACTACAGTGTTGAACTCTTGTTGAGTGCTAGTTCCCGCCAGGGTTGACATGACCGCGTTCTTCGTGAGGAGGAAGGCTTCATCCTCTTGCTTGGTCATATCCTGGAGATGAATATTGGCTTTGAACCAATCTTTCATCTTGTTGACGTCGAGATGGGAGTAATTGTATTTTTCCCACCATTTGATCTTGAGTGCTTTGCTCAACGATTTGAAGTTTCCTGATGGACCTATCTGGAAATTCCAGCAAAAGATCCATGAGACTTGAAAGTACAAAGCAAATCTAAACGTCTTAGAGAGAGGAGACGGATAGATGCTTAATTGAAACAAGTGGAAAGAACGTTGGATCTCGACTGGGAAAATCTCCTCAGAGAGTCCAAAGTAATACCACCAAGATTGAAACCAGTTTGGAAAGTGCATCTTGTAAGCTTGCTTACAGAATGTCACAAACCGCTTGAAGCCAGAATACGAAATACCATGCCATGGTGTAGTCACGGTAATTGTAAAATGGCGGATTGAAGGGATGAGAAAATTTCTTTCCTACAAACATTCCCTGTTTCCAAGAGGAAGGAGTGAGGACACGAAATATTCTAAGCTTTGAGTAAATGATCTTAGAGGGATCACTTTTGTCCGGGACATGAGTTATTTCAGCAGATTTGGAGTCTACTAAAATGTACTCGTAGAAGGTCCTGGTCTTTGAGACATCCTCGGGTAAGAAATTGAATCCACGAGGGAAAACTTGACTACAGATTTCTTGGACAGAAGGTCCATCGAATTCTGTTTCAATGGTTAGGTCCACCATAGATGTTTTGGTGAAGTAACCTTGAATTGGAGGTCTGGGCAAAAAAGGTTTTGGCCTGACAACTTGAGAAAAGGAAGAAGGATTCTTCGGAATTGGAGATCGTGTCGAAGCAGCACGTTTTGTTGGAGTTGTTGGTCCAGAGGGACGCAACAAACGGGGAGAAGGCACTGGAATTGAATTCTCAGGTCCTGATTGAATGGTCAGGGCTCTTTGGGACGAACCTTGGCGATGCCTGAAAACTTGCTGGAACTGCAAGTCCATGGCATAATGTTCTGCACTCATAGGAGAGGTGCAGATGATTGAGATAAGGGTTGTTTTCCTTAGGAGGAGGAGTAGTTCCCGAAGAGGAAGCTACTGATTGAGGTGAAGAGACTTCACTGCTTTGAATGGGAGGCCGAGGCCTCGGTGGTTTTGGCCGTTGGCGGCCAGGAGGAGGTTCCATCGGAGATTTGGAGGAGAGGATTCAGAGCTGGAGGGATTTTCTTCAAGAGATGTTCTCTTGAGAGATAATCAGCAAGTGAATTCTCACTGCCTTTTATAGGCTCAATTTTGAAGTCGAAACAGGAAAGGATGGCTTGCCACCTGGCAAAGATCATCTTCGAGATAAGATTCTTGATATCTTTTTCAAAGATAAACTTGGACGCCTTTGAGTCAATTCTGACGATGAATTCTTGTTTGATAAGATCGCCTTGGAACTTCTGGATGCAAAGTACTATTGCTAGTACTTCCTTTTTTACGGTGGAATAGTTCTTCTGTGCACTATTCCAGACTCCAGAATGATAACGGACAACAGCGATTTTTTCGTTAAGATCTTGCTTGAGGATACCTCCGTAACCAATTTCTGAGGCGTCGGTATCAATGATGAGTTTGGCCAGTTCGTCTACCAAGGATAAGCATGGGATGCTTTTGGCCAGCTGTTTGATTGATTGGACAGCTCGGGTATGCTCGTCCGTCCATGGCTTTGGATTCTTCTTTAATCTGTCGTATAGCGGCAGACAGATTGAGCGGAGATCTCGGATGAAGTCGCCGACATAATTGACGCAACCCAAAAAGCGCTGTAGCTGCGTTTTGTCTTGTAGTACATCTGGAAATTTTTCTACGAACTCCAGAGATCGTTGGATTGGCTTGATGATTCCTTGATTAATCTCATACCCAAGAAATCTTATCTTTGTTTGAAACATCTTGATCTTTTGTTGGGAGATCACAAGACCGTTAGATTTGATTACCTTGAGAAACACCTGTAGATGTTTGAAATGTTGATCTACAGTATTGGAGAATACCAAGACGTCGTCGATGTAAACGATCGTGAATTCTTGATATTGGTTGAAGATGTCGTTCATGACCTTTTGGAACTCGGAAGGAGCATTCTTCAACCCGAATGGCATGACATTCCATTGAAATTGTCCAAATGGAACATTGAAGGCCGTCTTGTAACGGTCGGAAGGATGAATCTGAATTTGCCAAAATCCAGACTTCAATGTTCGACATGCCGAACTTTGAGAAGACCTTGAACAACCCGAATGGCATGTCGAACATTGAAGTCTGGATTTTGGCAAATTCAGATTCATCCTTCCGACCGTTACAAGACGGCCTTCAATGTTCCATTTGGACAATTTCAATGGAATGTCATGCCATTCGGGTTGAAGAATGCTCCTTCCGAGTTCCAAAAGTCATGAACGACATCTTCAAACCAATATCAAGAATTCACGATCGTTTACATCGACGACGTCTTGGTATTCTCCAATACTGTAGATCAACATTTCAAACATCTACAGGTGTTTCTTCAAGGTAATCAAATCTAACGGTCTTGTGATCTCCCAACAAAAGATCAAGATGTTTCAAACAAAGATAAGATTTCTTGGGTATGAGATTAATCAAGGAATCATCAAGCCAATCCAACGATCTCTGGAGTTCGTAGAAAAATTTCCAGATGTACTACAAGACAAAACGCAGCTACAGCGCTTTTTGGGTTGCGTCAATTATGTCGGCGACTTCATCCGAGATCTCCGCTCAATCTGTCTGCCGCTATACGACAGATTAAAGAAGAATCCAAAGCCATGGACGGACGAGCATACCCGAGCTGTCCAATCAATCAAACAGCTGGCCAAAAGCATCCCATGCTTATCCTTGGTAGACGAACTGGCCAAACTCATCATTGATACCGACGCCTCAGAAATTGGTTACGGAGGTATCCTCAAGCAAGATCTTAACGAAAAAATCGCTGTTGTCCGTTATCATTCTGGAGTCTGGAATAGTGCACAGAAGAACTATTCCACCGTAAAAAAGGAAGTACTAGCAATAGTACTTTGCATCCAGAAGTTCCAAGGCAATCTTATCAACAAAGAATTCATCGTCAGAATTGACTCAAAGGCGTCCAAGTTTATCTTTGAAAAAAGATATCAAAGAATCTTATCTCGAAGATGATCTTTGCCAGGTGGCAAGCCATCCTTTCCTGTTTCGACTTCAAAATTGAGCCTATAAAAGGCAGTGAGAATTCACTTGCTGATTATCTCTCAAGAGAACATCTCTTGAAGAAAATCCCTCCAGCTCTGAATCCTCTCCTCCAAATCTCCGATGGAACCTCCTCCTGGCCGCCAACGGCCAAAACCACCGAGGCCTCGGCCTCCCATTCAAAGCAGTGAAGTCTCTTCACCTCAATCAGTAGCTTCCTCTTCGGGAACTACTCCTCCTCCTAAGGGAAAACAACCCTTATCTCAATCATCTGCACCCTCTCCTATGAGTGCAGAACATTATGCCATGGACTTGCAGTTCCAGCAAGTTTTCAGGCATCGCCAAGGTTCGTCCCAAAGAGCCCTGACCATTCAATCAGGACCTGAGAATTCAATTCCAGTGCCTTTCTCCCCGTTTGTTGCGTCCCTCTGGACCAACAACTCCACAAAACGTGCTGCTTCGACACGATCTCCAATTCCGAAAGAATCCTTCTTCTTTCTCAAGTTGTCAGGCCAAAACCTTTTTTGCCCAGACCTCCAATTCAAGGTTACTTCACCAAAAATCTATGGTGGACCTAACCATTGAAACAGAATTCGATGGACCTTCTGTCCAAAGAAATCTGTAGTCAAGTTTTCCCTCGTGGATTCAATTTCTTACCGAGGATGTCTCAAAGACCAGGACCTTCTACGAGTACATTTTAGTAGACTCCAAATCTGCTGAAATAACTCATGTCCCGGACAAAAAGTGATCCCTAAAGATCATTTACTCAAAGCTTAGAATATTTCGTTGTGTCCTCACTCCTTCCTCTTGGAAACAGGGAATGTTTGTAGGAAAGAAATTTTCTCATCCCTTCAATCCGCCATTTTACAATTACCGTGACTACACCATGCATGGTATTTCGTATTCTGGCTTCAAAGCGGTTTGTGACATTCTGTAAGCAAGCTTACAAGATGCACTTTCCAAACTGGTTTCAATCTTGGTGGTATTACTTTGGACTCTCTGAGGAGATTTTCCCAGTCGAGATCCAACGTTCTTTCCACTTGTTTCAATTAAGCATCTATCCGTCTCCTCTCTCTAAGACGTTTAGATTTGCTTTGTACTTTCAAGTCTCATGGATCTTTTGCTGGAATTTCCAGATAGGTCCATCAGGAAACTTCAAATCGTTGAGCAAAGCACTCAAGATCAAATGGTGGGAAAAATACAAATTACTCCCATCTCGACGTCAACAAGATGAAAGATTGGTTCAAAGCCAATATTCATCTCCAGGATATGACCAAGCAAGAGGATGAAGCCTTCCTCCTCACGAAGAACGCGGTCATGTCAACCCTGGCGGGAACTAGCACTCAACAAGAGTTCAACACTGTAGTCAACAACGTCGTAGTCAACCTCTCCGATGACGAAGACGACTTGCCGACGAAGCAACTTCTCCAGCATCAATCAACGATGTCGACACCTTCGATCCATACGAGGATACGACATCAACGACCCATTTTTGGACACACAACCGTACTAGTCCAATCTTGAGTCTCAATAATTTAATTTAGTTCAAGTGTTTTTTTTTTTTTCATTTTTTTATGTAAATTAATTGTTTAATTTTTTTTTTTTTTTTTTTGCATTTATTTAAGATAAGATCATTGTATCCCGATCTTATCCTTGCTTTTTCAGTCTGCTAATTCAAGTTCATCAAAGGAAGCATTTGAAAGAGAAGAATCCATGACGGAGATGACATACTTCAGAAGAGGATTTACCACCCTCAGGCAACGCCGGTAGCGAAGGACTAACTCTGGTTGGGATCATTTCCAGGAGGATTCCAATATCTCAGTGGGCAAATTTCATGTTTTGAAGATTTTCTTAGACCCGTGGCAGCAAGGCGGGGAAGCCGAAGTAAGACCACCGTGGGGTTTATTGGTCGACAAGCCTGAAAGACGCCTACACGATCGATATAAGGAATCATTAGTCCATGTCACTCTGAAGACAGTCGGGTGACGTCATAATCTCCTCAATCAAAGCTCTCGATGAAGAAATTAGGGTTAGGAGACATATCACATCTATGTTACCGCTTTCTTTTACTATTTTCCGCTGCATTTATTGCTTTCCTGTTTTCGATAAGAATTAGTGGGGGTCCTGTCCCACCAATCTTATCTTTTAATTACTTCATACAAAGACTTTTCAGAAAGAGCCAAACAGGGGTCCTGTCCTGTCCGCCATTCTGAATAGTTTAATGTAGTTATTGTTGATTTCATTGTGTAGACAATAATGAAATTAATAATTGGACCCCAATACGGTGCAATTATTGATTTGCATTATAAATAGCAGTGTCATCGACCCTTCAATGGTATCAGAGCCACAGTTGCTCATTTTACTTCTCTCTCTTCTTTCTCTCTCTATGGAGTAAACTCCCTTCTGAATCCGAAGGTGGAAGATGGTGTTCTAAGTTCTTTTCTAGTAAGCAGTTCCTCTTATGATTTCATTTCTGGTAAACTCCATGCATTTGCCAAAAGATAACAGTTGACAAAATCATAGTTCAGTAGTTAAAACATCTATAGATCTATAAATCAAATTTTCATTATAGCTTTGGTTTGAATTTGCTTTGTTTCACCCTTCATTGTTTTTCCATGAAAACCATTCATCCAAAATGTTTTCCTTTCGCAATATCAAATTGCAGGTATAATAATTCAACTTTGGACTAAATATCAGTCACCAACAATACAAGGTTACAAAATGCAATCATGGACAACATAAAGCAAGAAGAGAAACAATGAAAGCAGAAACAACAAAGTCCTGATGCAGTCAGAAGCTCAGACAAGAACAAACATGCTATGCTAGGTGTTGGAATCCTCCGATTTCAACTAAACACAAGTCAAGACTCAACTGTGAAGCTAAATGTTGGTTTGGCTGAGTCATGGTGAGTGGCGTGGGAGACAAAAACCAAAAAGGGTATTGTGGATTTCATCTAGCTTTCCCCAGATAGAGAGTTTTAGAAAAGCAGAAAGATTTAAGATGGAGGAAGCAGGAAGAGATTGCCAAGAATTTCGCCAGATATAGACCTTATAGTTACCGATCAAGAAATAAGTTATAAAATACATCGCCTTAAAAGTACCAAACCTGGTCCCACCTTCATTTTTCTAGCTCATTCCGATTTCAGAAGAATAATACACTAATGTATGACTTTATTGACTAGGAGCCTTCACTGTTCATTACTTTTAGAGACGGTCATCAAAACATAGGCTACAACAAAATAACCAAATAGATGAACCAGACTCGTACAAAGGAATGAAGTAAATTAATAATATCAGACACCAGCATAACATTAGAGGGTTCTATTATACTCAAGAATAGAAAATGATTAATTAATATAATGCACTGCACCTTCAATTTGCATAGAAACTTTCTTTCATGCATTCATAAACTAAAATTAAAGGACAATGGGGTATAAAGAGGTTCCTTTGTTCTATTGGGTACAATAGTGTATACCAAATCCAATAAAAGTACTGGGGTTTCCTCCTTCCTCTTTACTAATAAGTCTGGGTTAGGTTCCTAGCTTCTTTAGGAAAAATTACGTAGGCCTAGAGGATGCAGGGTTCTCGCTAGCTGTTCTTCCTGGCAATAAGACTCTTCTTCTCAAGGTTTGCTCTGGAGGTCACACCTTCAAAGCTATCTTAACATAGCTTTTTTTTACCCTTCAGCTAGAGATATAGTAGTACATTTTTGGGAGATGGTTCCTTAGCCAAAGCCATGTCCGTCTTCCCCTCCCCTTTTTGTATATACTTCATATTTTCAATGAAACAGTTTTCTACCCAGTAAAGTCCCATAGCCACAAAGTTTTCCCAAGTATATATAATACAATTAGTTAAACTCTAGTAAACATATGCACGAATTCATCACTCTAGTGAATGTCACTAAACAAAGTATAGCCAGATATGGTCCAGTAGTTACCAGTAAATCTAATCAACTGCACACTCACACTTCAAAGTAAAATTACAAAGGTAAACAAATCATTTAGAAATGCAATACTTATCCACATTTTTAAACAGTTTACTGTCAAGGAATAACGCATAAAATAAAGAAACTGCAACATTCGTGCTGACCTTTCGTGTTATCCTCCTCGGACATTGGAAGTCGATGGTTAAATGAAATGGAATGGAACTATATACATTCCAAGAAAATTCATATATTGCAAATACTACTTCTACTTCATGCTTTGACTTGGGAAGCAGCCTTGATAGCTCTCTCCAATTCCGATTCAACATCGTTTGATCGATTCGTGGAACTATGCCCCTTCCCTCCATTCTTTTCTCCACCTCTCCTACTGTTCTTACCATCATTTACTTCTTCAGAACTCTTCTTTTTCCTCCAATCATTTTCTTGTCCACCATTCCTACTGTTCTTGGACTTGCTTTCTTCCCAGCCACTCTTGTTGTTCCTCCATGACTCCAACTCACCATAACTCAAACTCGAAGATGATGCAGCTCTATTTGTCATACTTCCCAGCTTTATCTCCTCTAAAAGTTGTTTCATCTCTCTGTTCTCTTTCTCCAAACTTTCCACATCCTTTTTCATCCAACACAACATACCCTTCAACAGTTCCACATCTCCCCCTTGGTTCTCTCCTATCTTTTTCTTCTCTTCCTTTTCCTCCTCCACTCTCTCCACCGATATCTTATTCACAGTCAGAAATGGCATTTTCGTCACCGGATTCGTCGGAAAGTTCATCCCCCACCTGAAATTCACAGCCATCCGTTTAGTAACAGGAACAGCTGTCCTTGCCATTACAGCAACACCTGAGAAAACACTATCTCTAATGCTTTTCGTATCAGCCAAATGCCTCTGAATTCCTCCATCAGAATGATCTCCAAACTCCTCCTTAGAACCATGCCCCCCACTACTACTCTCCAGCTTCAGTTCCTGCCATCCCATCGACTCATCCACACCAAACCCACTTCCAAATTTCGAATTCAAACCAGACCCAGAATCCAATTGAACCCCATCGTTAGGCTGAATCACAGAAAACTGATCATGAATACCCGAAACAGTACTCTTCTTTAAACAGAAATGGCCAAATTGGGGTTTGAAGAGAAGAGAGAAAGTGGGAACAAAGGGTTTCGAAAGGGAAAGTGAAAATTGAGATGAAAATACAAGAGGAGAATCCTCCGGAGAGCCAAAAAGCCCTAACCCAGATTTGAGAGAAAGTGTAAAAGGAGAAGTAGTGGAGGCGGCGGAAGGAGAAGCCAACATAGGAGAGTAAGTGAGCTTGAAACAAGGGCCAGATGGGAAGTTAGAGGAAAGTGAAAAGGAGAGGTCGGAAGACGAATTAATGGCGGAAGTGAAAGAAGAAGTAAAGGGTTGATTGAACATGGTGATTGGAAGTTTCCCCTTTATAATTGGGGCTTTGTGGTCTTGATTATCAGGGAGTTTCAGAGAGAACTTCATGATTGAGCTGAAGAAGAAGAAGAAGAAGAAGAAGAAGGAAGAAGAATCAGTGAATTGGAAGAAGATGGATTCGGGAGCTCATGAATTGAGAAAAATAGAAGCCATAGGAAGGAAACGGTGAAGGAATGAAGCAAAAATTCATCATTTTCCCCTTCTTTTATCCGTTGTAGTTCGACCGTTGAATCCTAATGTATTATTTCTTTTTTCCTATCCCAAAATATCACCATCAATTTCTACTACTACGAATAGTTATGAATTCGAACAAATTTACATCGAAGCTAAGTAAAAGTTTCACTATATGGCTAAGAAAAGCTATGTTTTTGCCCACTTAATTATAGTTTAATGGATAAAACAAGAATTACCATTTTAAAAGTCACGTATCTAATTGATCTTTGTTGAATCGAAAATATAGAAAAGAAAATTTCATTTCTTTATCTTTGAACCACGTCTAACATGAGTCTTGGATTTTTATTATCATAGAGCAACAAAACTTAAGTTCGTAGGAAAGTAAACTTCATCCATACTAAATGATTTGATTATATGAAGTTTGAAGCTCGTTTTATCAAAATATTTAAAATAACATAAATGAATCAAATATCAAGCTTGAAAATGTGTTTAAATTGATTGTTAAATTAAATTGAATCCATACGTAAACTTATTCTATCCATAAACTTGTGGACATTGGTTACACAATTTGCTAATAAAAAGATAAATTATAAATTTTGACTAGAACCAACAACTACATTAGAGTAATTTTAGTTTTTTTTATTGCATTCAATTATTCATATAAATCCATTATTCTATTAGTAGAATATCACGAAGAAAGAAAAAAAATCTTTTTGAGTTTAATAATTATAAGGGTGAATGATTGAATTATTGACTTCTAAGATGATATGATAAAATGATAAAATATGCTTAAAAGAATCAAATAAAAATTAAAACATTTGGCTTCAAACCCTCAAATATCACTAATTTTATAAAATAAATATCAAAATGATCTTACATTTCCCTAGCAAGAAAAGAGATTCATACACTTTTGATCCCACGACATATGAGATTACCATAAAGAAATAACTTTCAATTATCATGTAATTACATGATCCCTTTGTTTAAAAGTGATAAACATGATATAGAGATGTAGAGGTAGCAAATGATGATAATTCCTATACAAGAAATTAGTAAACTACAATTGAGTAATATCACATTGCCAGCATTTTTCAATCAAGTCTCCATTAAGGCGTTTCAATAGATGTAAAGTAGAAGAACAAACCAAAATGGAAAGGACTCCCTCATTTCTTTTAGATCACTTTTACTTCTTCCTCTTATTTCAAAGGGATAACTCAAAATTTTCATTTTTCAGACTTTGAAACTTTCTTTTTCTTCGGTTTGTTCATACTTCTCTTCTAATTTGATTGATTTGTACCACTTAGCACAAACAATGTAAATCACAAAATCAACCACAGTCAATGCAGCAAGAAGAAAGTAGAACCTGTCCAAATGACCTTTGTTGAGATTGCCTGGGATCCAACCCGGCATACGATCGACAGTCGAAATCTTCATCACCATTGTTACCAATAAGCTACTCACATAGTTGCCTAAAGAGATTGAGGTCATACATAAAGCACTTCCAAAGCTCTTGAGACCATCGGGAGCTTGTGCATTGAAGAACTCAAGTTGACCTACATACATGAAAACTTCAGAGGCTCCTATCAATGCATATTGTGGAACTTGCCAAAAGATGCTCAAGGAGCTTGATCCTTCACAATGTGTGCAGTCAGCTTGGGCATATTTAAGTCTATAACACTCGACAATCCCCGCCGAGACCATTGCCATCACAGCTATGATCAACCCAACTCCCATTCTTTGCAACTCGGTCAAGCCCGTGGAACTAGATTTTTTCAATTTTCCAACAAATGGATCGAGGACTCGACGGTAGAGGAAGATGAAGAGGGCCACACTGAGAATGTCAAAGCTCGACATGCTTGCAGGCGGGATATGGAAGTTCGAGATGGTGGTTTTCATGGCTGCGCCTTGCTCGACAAAGAGAGAGGCCATTTGAGTGAAGACAACTGAGTAAATAATAGTACAAAGCCAGATTGGGAGCAATCTTAGAATGCATTTTACTTCTTCTACTTGTGTAATTGGGCAGAGACGCCATGGGTTGTTCACCCCTTGCTCTTTATCACTTAAATCCCTCGAGGAAATGTAGGCTGCTTTATCCAAGAACCTGTGATATATTATTGCATTAGTTAAAAACAAGAAGCAAGAGCCTAAAAAATAACCGTGCGAGTCTTTAGAGAATAAGGTTAAAAACATTTTTGGTTCTTCAAATTCGATAAAAGTAACAATTTAGTCCCTAATTTTTAATAAGCAACGATTTAGTTAGGATATTTTACCATTTGTAACAATTTAGTCTTCGTTCTGAAAATTATTAGTATGATTTAATGAATCTTTTGATATGTGTATGATAAATTGACCTAGAATCAAATTTATTTATAAACTATACTATAAAACTGTTATGCAATACAACTTACACTAAATTTCGACAAAATGTTTCACAATAGATGTTAAATGGTTACTAACTAAAGTTCACAAACTAATTGTTACTTTTCGAAAAGTTTAGGTACAAAAAGTGTTTTTTTTTAAAAAATTAGTTTGATAGCTTGTTTGAAAGTTTGATTTAAAGTACTCTAATTGAATTGAATGAGTTGTAATATGAGCTTATGCACTTTCTTCCACTAAAACAATGAACTTCAGAGTGCCTTAAAAAGTTAAAACTCACGATCCAAAGTTATACTTCTCTACCCTAAAAGCTTTAAGATCACTTTCACATTTCATTGACATTATAAATAGAAAGCTCAAGAATGTGATATAACGGCCAAAAAATTGCTCACTTACTTGAATCCATGAGTGTGTAAAATCTTTCGGCAGCCATTGTTAGAGCTCTCCTTTCCGTCATCATCTAACAACCCTTCTCCTCCAGACGGAACCTTAATCCGCCATTTCTTCGCCGCAGAGACAACGACTTGAGAAACCCTCATAAGGGGGTTTCCAGTGGGCTTGAAATGTCTGTAACGCGGAGTTCCGATGAGGAACAAAAGCAGAGCAGCGGCGGCTGACCCGGTGGAGACCCAAAACCCGAGAGCCCACATACCTTCATCTTCAAAAAACCCTAAAATGGTGTTGGAGAAGAGGGATCCAAGGTTCAGGGCAAGGTAGAAGTAGCTGAAGAAGGCAACCTTAGAGTGACCTTCTTTCTGATACTCTTCGTCAAATTGATCGGCCCCGAATGTGGCGATGTTGGGTTGATAACCGCCATTGCCTAGAGCTGTGAGGTAAATGGAAAGGTAGAAAAGGGAAATTTCGGTCTTGGAATGACTTCCACAGGGCGTTTGTTCATCGCCACAACCTTTAGGTCTGATCAAGAAGAGGTGGGAGGAGAGTGATAATGACACCAAGCCCTGCCATTTTTGAAAAAGTTAGCAAAATTGAATTCACTCCAACTCAACAACAACAACAAAAACAACAAAAAAGAAACAAAAACTTACAATGACAAAGATGATTTGAAAGATGGCACAAGTTTTGTATCTGCCCCAGTAGGAATCACTAAGAAAGGCACCAACAAGAGAGAAGATGTAAACAGTTCCAGTCCATTTGCTGACATTGTTAGCAGCATCAGCATTGTTTTGTTGCAAAACTCTTGTAAGAAATAGCACCAAGTTCACTCCAACTCCAAAAAATGCCAATGTTGCTAATCCTTGGTTCACTGATTTACGAACACAATCAAAACTTAATACACAAAACACGAATTTGAAAATTAAAAAGCAAACATAAATCATACTAAATACAGCAGATGGGAAATCCTCCACTAAACAGGAAATGAGAGTGAGAACATGCAGAATACTTTTCATTTTCAACAATGTCAAATAATTTAACTTGCTGTAATTCATCATTAATTTTTCTTTTAACCAAGTTAGTGTTTTTTTAGTAGAATAAAGAACTAAGCCCAACCCAAATAGAAAAGCACTTAGTTCTTTCATTTTTAGATTTTCAACTGATATGAACTTAGATTTTTTGTATGGGTACTCCTAAACTTTAGATCTCACTCCTCCAACTCAAAAATGTTATAAATACGAAACGTCTCATCGTACCCACTTTCCCTTTTTTTTTTTCGTTTTTCTAATCAAAATCTAGATCCTAAGCTAGGTAGATAGGCAAGGGCACTGTGGTTCCAAATGGAAGATACAGTTTATGAATGTTTTAAAATTTTCTTAGTATTGAACAACTTGACGAGGGTGTCATTAAAAAAGCCGTCACGCACCAATCACAAGCAGCCACCTAAATGGCATTTTCATATGAAAGAAACCCAACGTCAAATAATGTGGGCTGGGGCCCATTAAGGATACAAAAGAAAAGTGGATGTGGGCCCATTTCCCTCTTGGCCCAAAATTTAGGGCTCAAGTCTTTTCCCCCCACCATCCAATGCTTCCACGTGGCAGCATTTAGAACCAAGAGATTTTTTATTTTCTTTTTCCCTTTGGCTTCCGTGTAAAATGTGTAGTTCCTTATCCGTACAACACATCTACTATTATATAGGACAAAAAACAATTACCTTTTTTTTTTTTTTTTTTTAAAAAAACAAGTTTATAGAAATATTATATATAATAGACTTACCTATGAAAATATGGAGATATTGATAGAAAAATTTAATAATATGATGCCATGATCGTTAAACTTAACTTTTGTCATTTCTCGAAATCATTCCTTTTAGTCATTTCAAAATCAATTTTAATGATATAAAAATTATATTTAAAATTATGAAATCAAACATTAATTAAATTAATTTTTGAATGATTAAAGAGGTGTGTTTAGATGTTTTAAATTAAATAACACGATAAGTGTCATTCAAACTATTTTCATTTATGATATTTTAACCAACTATGGAAAAATCAAAACATTAAAATATACTTTTTTTTATGGAAAAAATAGGACTAGAAAATAAGGGTAAGCTTTAGGGATAAAATTGGAAATTTAATTTAGTCTTAGTAAAATATTAAATTTATTTATATTTGGTGTTGGTTTCTTAATTTTTAATTTTTTTTAATAAAAATATTAGTCTCTTGTAATATTTAAGTATTTTGTTTATGAAAGGAAAAGAATATTAGTATTATGTTAAAAATGGTTGAAGTCTCTCATCAATCATTTAAATAAGACACCAAATTCATTTAAGAAATTTAAATACCGATGTGACTTTAATTTCTTAAATTTGCAATATTCGAAAGATAGATAATATAAAAATAAAGGTATAATTGTGGAGAGTAATAAAATTAGGTTTTAGAAATAAATAAATTGTGTACATAGTAATTATCAAGTTGCCTACATCAACTTTTCTATAAAAAAAATCCTTTTATTATCGTATACCCTAATTGACACGGTTGAAATTTTGATTCCATCCCATATATGTTGTTTTGGAAATAATTAAGTTAAGTTTTCTTTAAAAAAAATAAATTAAAATTTAATCTTTTTTCTAAATAAAATTTAAGTATTAGTTAGCCTTGTATTTAAAGACATTTATTACATTTAATGTTAAGTTTAGAAACAAGTGACTTTTTTCCCCCTTCCTTAAGTTAAATGTTGTATAAAAAAAAATCAACCCCTATGAATTAAAAGTTTTTCTTTTTCTTGGGTTTTGGACAGTTGAATTCCGAGGTTGGTATTATAAGTATTATATCAGTTGAGTGACACTTATTTTGACTCCATACATAAAAAGTTAAAAGAACTACCAAGAAAAAACTAAAATAAAAAAAATATTAAAATAGGTTTTTTGAAATAAAAATATTTGCAAATTATAATAAAATTTTAAATTCTATTAAGAATAAATATTGATAAAATTTTATCGATATCTATCATCGACAAAATTAAAATTATATTATATTTTGTAAATATTTTGATTGATTACGGTACATTTGAAAATACACTTTTTTTTTTCTTTTCTTTTAAAAAATAAAAAAGAAAAGAAAAGTGGAAAGTTATAATATAGTTAGTATAATAATAGTTGGCATTTATGGCTTTGTCCAAAAGAGAATGAATCACTCTTATAAAACACTTTCAAGACAAGACTTTGTTTGTTGAGTTCTTTTCAACTTCATAAATGTTTTTTCCCTCCTCAATTCAATCAATCTAGTCACCAAATTTCAGCCTTCAATTTTATTATATGACCTTTTTTGCACGTAAATATATTAATATATAAATTAAATACGTCGATCTAATATAAGAGTTAGAGACATTATTATTTCTTCCTATTTGGTTACAATATTCATATCTCGTCACATCTTTTCTTACATAATTAAATAAGTATTTATTCAAAGAAAACAAAAGGTTCTATTTTTTTTCTTCTTATTGTCATACTTCTGGTACGTTAAAAATAGACAACAAAATCTAAAGAAGGATCGATATCTATGTTATGTATTGTTTTTATAAGCATGGTTTAGTAGATAATAAATTAAGAAATGAGAGTTTGAAATATAAGTGGGTAGAAGCATATATAAACTTACAGAGAATTATGATTCCTGCAACCCATGTTCCAGATTTTGATCGAATGGCAGGACAACCATGGAAGTCGACTGTTCCATCTAGAGTGAACCCTTCTGCTGTTGCAATCTCTTCTTTCAACTTACTCTAACAATTAAGAAAAAAAAAAAGAAATCAAATCATTATTATTCATTTTGTTTGTTTTCATAAGAGAACATGTATGTATGTATGTTTGTTTGTTTGCGCTACCTGATCCTCAAAGGATTGAAGGGAAGCCATGGAAGGAGATTTTTGAAGGTTTACAAATGAAGAAGGGAAGAAGAAGATATATGAGTAATAATGGAAGAAACTTTTAAAGGATATGTATGATAATGCAATATGATGATGTTGGCAATCACCAAATTAAAAGTGGAGGAGGAGGAAGATGGAGTTTTTTGAGACTAAAAAGAGAGGGAGAAGAGAGTATAAATAAGCACAAGGAAGGGTGGATCCAATGGTGGAAATTCTTTTGTATGAAATAAAAGTGGGACAATCCACTTGCCCTAAATCATCATCTAATATTCATATGTATTATATATATATATATATGTTTGGATTAAAAAATGGATGAATTTTTGTCCCCTTTCTCTTTTTACAAATTTAAAGGTTTTTTTTTTTTGGACATTTTCAAATATAGTCTAATGAACCAAAATATTTATAAAATATAGAAAACTTTTATATATCAATGTCTATTAGTGCATTTAATAGATATCTATAGACCTTTATTAGTATCGGTAGAATATGATATTTTGTTATCTTTTGTAAATATTTTAATCAGTTTTGCTATTTTCAATAATTTCTCTTTTTTTCAAATTAAAAAGCAAATATTTTGGTTAAAATATTCCTATAACTCTTTTATCGAATTTTATTTTATCTAAATAAATATGACATTTTTATATACAATAAAATGAACAACAAAAATATTTACAAAGTACTGTAAAATTTTCGATCGGTTACTAATAGACTTTTATTATTGTTTATTAATAGTATAGATAAATAGTGATAGAATCTGAATTTTTATATATTTTGTAAATATTTTTAATAATTTTATAATTTACAATAATTTTTTTAAAGTATAAATCATAAAATTAATCAGATTTTAGTTTATTCCTTCCTATTATTTTTTTTAAAAAAAAGTAGAAGTGTTTATTAGTCTTCCCACTTGTAATAAAAACTATTATTACCTTTTTAATAAAGCTATAAAAATTAATTTCTTTTTGAAATATGTAAAAATTAACTTCTTAGTTCATATTTACTATAACTAAATACTAACTTTAAAATTTATTGCAGTATGAATTAAATTTTGAGATTTAGAAGTTTAGTGATTAAAATTAGATAAGGTTTAAAACATGCTAATAATCAACAACAACAATAATTTTTATTCAATAAAACATAATATTGAATATATTTTTAAAATTTATAGTGAAAAAAAAGTTAATAGGGATGAGGACTAAATCAAAGATTTATTTAAAAGTAGAGAAGCAAATTGAACAATTGAAGACATATAAAAGCTAAAATAATACAAACTTCAACGTTTATGAACCAAAACAATATGTAAACTTAATATGAATGTCTGCGTTATACTTTTGTCATAAAAATCATTAAGTTAAACTATTAGTAGCATAGTACTAAATTTTCGTTGATGTTAATAGAGCATAACCGATCAACTGAAGTTTACTATGTGTTAGAAACTAAGACTTCGGTGGTTTATGTTTTCTAGCCCTAATTTATTAAAGAAAAAAAATCCGTCTCGACAAATATATTTTATTTTTGTATCATTTTTCCTCACAACTTTCTTAGTGGATTACTATTCAGAAATTTACAAATGGGTTCACCTCAAAATCCACTTGGTACTATATATGAATGTAAATGTATAACATTAAATTCTAAAAGTTATTTTCCTCATTTAAAATGATTAATTTAAGGCTATCTTTTAATCTAATTTGACTTAATTTTTACATAACTTCCCATGTGACAAATGCATATTAATAGATTTTTGGTGGCTATAAACTTATTGTTGAATTAATCTTAACACTATTTATTGATAGTTTAATGGTTATTGATATTCAACCATATAAAATTAGTAATTATTTAGACATTTAAAAGAACTAATATAGTAAAGTAAATACTAATGATTTGAGACAATAATATTTTCATTTTTTCTAAAAATTCAATATTATTAATGAATTAAATACCTAAAATTACTGTTAGAGATTAGATTATTTATGAGTTAAAATTTTCCTCTAATCACATAGATTAGGTTAGATAGAGTAAAAATTTGACAGTAATTATCAAAGTGGAAATCTTTTTCTTCTTTCTATCATTACTTTCTCTTTCCATATAATATATATATATATATATATATATATATATATATATATTAATGGAATTTAATTAGGTATTTTATTTATTGTACAAAGTTGAGGTTTACTATATCTTTTCAACGAGGAAAAAAGTTGGGTTCACTATTAAGAAGTCTAAAAGGCCATTTCTCGAATACCAGCTATTGGAAATCCATTAATTATAAATAACTTTTTACATTATTGGATTTTCCACACACACATATATATAAATGTAATATTGTTATTGGTTACTGCTTTTTCAAAAATCAGTTATAAAGTAGTAAAATATATTATTAGTGGTCTTGATATGTGCACCATAATTTTCATTTATTTATTTATTTTAATTAAAATGAGTCATGCCTAGATACTTAGGTCTTGTTTGGTAACGTAACACATCTAATTTTTGTTTTTTAGTTTTTTGAAATCAAGTCTACCAAACATATTTCTTTTAGTTCTAACTTTTTTGATTTGTTATCTACTTTTTGTTGATGTCTTCATACATATTAAGTCAAATTTTGAAAACTCTAAACAATAAGTGTTTCTTAAAAACTTCTTTTCTTGTTTTTAAAATTTAGTTAAGAATCTAGAATCCAACTCTAGTAAGTTGCAAAGTTATTGCAAGCAAATAGGTTTAATTTAAAAAGAAGACAAAAAATAAAAATGGTTACAAAACGAGACCCAAACCTTTCATCTTTTCTATTTTTAAATTTCACTTAGTTTTGCCAATAAAAATATAGCTCAACTGATATGAAATACCATATATGAGTTAAGAGGTTAGAAGTTCTTCAAATTTGACATTTTGCATACTGTGCTAAGCTAAGAAAAAAAGACTAAATTTTAATATACTACCAGACAATATGAAAACTGAAAATACTTATCAGAAGTACGAAGTGAACTTTCGACTACATGACATTATTATTTATAACCTTTAACTAAAATGTATTATCTTAATTAGGTTAGCCAAATATTTTTTAGTACAACTTCATTAGGTGAGAAATTGATTCACATTTTTTTTTTCTATTAGTACTTTCGTGTTGGCTATATTTTTTTGGTCGTCCAAACATTGATGTTTGTGGCCTTGTTCCTCTCATCTTGTCCTATGTGATGTTACACAAGATGTCTTGCCCATCACTTGAATGTTATTTATGTTTGGAAATATTTTGGTATAATTTTGTATACATTCTTATTTTTATGGATATTTTTTCCTTCCCTTGGTGTTTGCCTATCTTAGTTGGCTCATCTCCTACCTTTCTAAAGCCATGAGCACACATAGAGGGCGTATATGTTCCCGGTGCTATAGGGTTGTCGTAGCTTTCTAAAAAAACAAAATTGAGTTCCTTAATTTTAAGTATCCTCTGAGTGTAAGCTAGGGTTTGTTACTCAATATGAGCGTGTGTTGAAGAAATAATTGAATCTCGGGAAGGCTTGTGTTTGTGTTAGTGTTAGTAAAAAATTGTTCTCATTAGACCATCTTTGAAGTGAAGCTAAAAATCATTCGTGAGAGAGATTCTAATTTCATGATTAGGAGAAACCTAAGTTTCTCAAGTAAAGAGTACTTTGTCAAAGGAAAGATCAAATGTTAACTGCAGTTTGAGAAAAAGGAGTCTGATACTTATGGAAACCTTGTAATATCTGTTTTATTTTAATAGATAAACACAATATTATGTAATTATTTTAACTTTATATAACTGAAGTTATCTTTTGTTAAACATACTACTATCCATATCCATACGTAGGTAATATTATTGTATTGAACTCAGTTAATACCAAACTTTGTGTCTCTTTCTACTATCTTTATTGTGTATGTTTTATTATTCATTGTAATTGTTCTTATTGTACCATTGTGTATATTGTATAACAATAACATTTATTTTATATTAAAAACAATATGAAAATATTATAAATAAATACGTTAATCATAGTATTTTTACATGAATATATGTATTTGTAAAAGAATCAAGTTAATTAAATCTTTTCTACAAAAAGAATATTTTTTCTAATAAAAAAGTCCACATGTTATTGTTAAACTTTAAAAGACCATAAATGTGGTGAGTTTTATCATGAGTCATCTTAATCCTTGCAATGGGTTATTCTCTCTCTATATTAATAGTAATCTATGTATAGGATTTCAATTGCAATTATAAACTTAAAAATGTCTCAAATAAGAAAATAAATATGTTGACAAGTTGACTAAAACTCTAAGCTTTATTGAACCACAAAGAGACCCACACGAAATCTAAGGAAAAATAAAAATAAAAAGTTGAAAGTTACAAATTAGTCCTTATAGTTTATACTAATTTATACTTGGTCCTTGCCCTTTTAAAGTTTTGATTTAGTATATTTATTAGTTGAGTTTAGTTCTAATTCTTTTTCTTTTAAAACGGTATTCTAAATACAACTTGGAGATGGAGATTTGAATCCAGAGTCTCTTATTCTAAAAAAGATACAAATTTTAGTTAAGCTAAGTTCACATTGATGTTTAATTCTAACTTCATCTCTTATCATTTTGACACATTACATTTGATTCCATAATTTTGGTTTAAATTTTAATAATATTGTTTTGATTTAAAAAGTTTGTTTATACATTATTAAAACATTCTTCCAAATAGATCTTTAATTAGTAATTTTAAACACAGAGAGCGAGTTTTGAATGATTTTCAAAGGGTATAAAAATTAGTGATGTAATTGGACTAGATCGGATCGGTTTTTTTCTTTTGTCACTGTGCTTCCATTTCCCTTTGCCCAATAGTTGGAAAACGGGAGCCTATGATGTTTGCGCTTGTCTAGTATCCCGCGAGCTCGTTCGGATATTTATTAAAAATATATTTTTAAATGAATATTTAAACAAGTTTATACTCAAACACAAAATGTTACGATATTGTCCACTTTGGGTATACACTCTCGTGACTTTACTTTTGATATTCTTCCAAAAGGCACACTCCCATTGGAGATAGTTGTCCTTACTTATATACTTAAGATCACCCCATATCTAATCGATGTGAGACATTGGTCGAATTCACATATTCATTACATTTTAGCTAGCTTTGTGAAATAATAATTTTTTTTAAATAATAGGGCATTGTTTTTTACTCTATTTGAAGTATACTAATCATTAGATATCCCAAGAAAAAAAATAAAACAATTTGGTAGTACATTTATTATAAAAAAAAGTTGAGTTATTAGATACAAAATTAAAATAGAATGAAAACGTATAATAACATTGAAAGATGGACAAATGATAATATTCAAGATACGAACTCTTTAGATTATTTATTTATTTTTAAATACTTAAAATAGAACTAAGACTATTAGACACCATCAAATTAAATTAGGGACCAAATTAATCATTAATTTATTCCTTCCCTTGCTAATTTCTTGAGGATTGTATCGCACTATTATTTAAAAGGGTTAATAAAATACATCTTAACGACTAAAAAAGTATGTGCTTCAAATATCTCACTTCATATTATACATATAGCTTAATTGAATCGAAAACTTCATCTCGAACATTAAATATTTGAGAGTTAATTGAGACAAAAATTATTAAAATACAAGGAGATAATTTTTTGAGATAAAATGTGATGCAACTCGTCAAGTATATTTATTTTTGAAAAAGAAATTGAGATGGTTGAAAAATACTTAAAATAGCTTTTGATGAAATACTCTTAAAGTTCATTTTTTTAAAAAATAAAAGATGTCTATAGTAGATATCCAATGAGGTAAATATTATTTGAAAATCTATGAAAGATACTTTTTCACTTATCTGTAAATTAGTGAGAGAATATTTTATGACGGTTGCAAAAATAGCAAAAAAATTTATGATAATAAGAAAATTTTAAATTGTAAAAGTAGCAAAATTTAAAAGTCGATAACCCTATGATTATTGTCTGATATTACTAATTTTGCCATATTCGCAATGTGCAAAAAAATAAGTGTCATGAGCTGTTTTTTTTTAAATATTTTTGTCATTTGATGCAATTTCTCATTATTTGTAGCTCTTTTTATATAAATCAACTTTGTATGGCTCCATGCTTATTGAATATTTCTTGAGGGAATGATGAGGGTGCTAAAAAGATGCTCACTTCGTGAGGATGCTTGGGTGCACTACTGATACAATGTATTCTTTTCTAAAAAAATATCTTTATATGATGAAATAAATAAATTAAGTGAACACAATAAATGTGGAAAGGTTAGACTATGTAAAGTTGTGGAAGACAAATATTTCCAAAAAGTGTAAATTCTTCCTATGGTCCATTCTTCACCAATTTATTAACACAACTTATCGTCTCCAAAAAAAGACTTTCAAATTGGTGTTTGAAACTACGCTGGTGCGTTTTATGCAACAAAGCCGATGAAGATTCATCTGTTTATATGCTGTTATTTCGTACAAAAAGTTTGAAAAAAGTTGAAAGCTTTAACAAATTGAAAAATCAACATCCATGAGGTTGCTACCCTGTGCAAACACATTTGTCTTCTCTTTAAAAAGAACAGGAAAAAATCTATCATCTTCAATTTGGTGGCAGTCAAGTTGTGGAATATTTGGTTGGAAAGAAATAATAGAATCTTCAAGGAGCAGAAAAAATCCCCAATTGAGATTGGAAAGATATTAAAGCGCTTATAGGCCATTGGGCGAGTAGATCTCCACTTTTTAACGATTATACTAACAACTCTATTGCTCTTAATATTTCTGTTTTTGTTTAACGCTAAACTTCCAGTTTCTTTTAGGCTTTCCTCTAGCCCTTGTTATGTTTTTCCTCATGCTTTCTGTACTATCCTTGATTATTTTAATGAAGCGAGGATGATGGGGGTACTACGAAAGTGTCCACTAATGAAGATGTCCCGATGCACTTGCTGACACATCTTGTATTTTTTTTTAAAATGAAGGGTAAATCGGTAATTATAAAAAATGACCCAAAATTGATAGGAAACAAAATTTGACTTTTTCCTATAAAGATAACATATTTTTGATATGTGTAATTAGAGATGACCTAGGATTATAAATTTCAATTTTATGGATAAATAATAAAATATATTGACACCAACCATTTTTTCTGTCAACAGAGAAATTTATAAAGATTATTTGAATTAATAATTTATTTATTGATATAAATTTTATTAATATTCTTATTCCATATTAAAAGTAGTAGACGATAATTTGTTATATTTTTTGAAAATTAAGAGATGTAGATGCACTGGAGCATCTTCCTCCCAATTTGGCACACCATTTTAGAATACCTTCGTCATCTTTAACTTCAAATATATTTCAATAGTGAATAAATAATTACATGATGATGTGTAAATGAAAAGGGCTAGAGACAAGGCTAAAAGAGTACAAAACTAGAAGATTAAGAGAAAAACATTAATATTAAGAGCAATATTGATCAAAGTGTAAGTGAAGAAAAGAAAATGTCTACTTGACCAACAACCAATGAGCTTGTAGATATCCTCCCAAATGTTGATGACACTGATATGTCTGTTGTCGAAAATTCACTTACGCCAAACAGTCCAAAGCGTTCCTATAAAAGCATTAGCTAGATAGAATCAACACTCATTTCTATTAGACAAATTTATGGAGCAAATTTTGTAACAAAGCGAGTCCATATTCTGATTGTATATTTATAAAAGTTCATAAATTTGTTATATTTTATGTGTATTATATTTATAAAAGATATCAATTATACATACTAACTATTTTTTAACATCAATACCAAATCTTCTCATTTAAAGATATATTGACACATGGATATTTTAATCCTCCAAATTAGGAGTGTTCATACAATATTTGAAAACTAAACCGATTTGTCAAACTGAACCAAACCAAACCGAATTGAAACCAAACAAAAAATCGATTACATGCGGTTTGGTGCGGTTTGGGTTATGTTGAAACCTCTTCTTATGCAGTTTGGTTCAATTTAATGTTTTAAACTGATTCTAAATTCGAACCAAAACGCTTCATTTAAAAAAAATTAAATAAATTTAAAGAAATGTTCATAAAAGTTTTGTTTCTAAAACTCGAAAATATGTTGACCCGAAATCCATTGAGATCTCAAATAAAAAGGGAAATTTTATAGAAAATTGTGCTTTTGTGGCCCGAGATTGTTCATGATTTAAAACAAAAGGACAAATTTTATCGAACTTGATGCTTTGATGACCTGAGATTCTCTGAGATTTAAACTGAATCGAAATCGAACTACAAATGCGGTTCAATTTTGATTCGGTTTGACACAAATGTGCGATTCAGTTCAGTTTCATATGAATTTTTTTTTCATTTTGTGGTTCGGTGCGATTTTAGCTGAAACAGAACCGTGAACATCCCTACTCCAAATAATAAAATTAAACACGACACATTAATTTTAGGGGCGTTTGCAAAAATAGCAAAAAAAATTATAATAATAGGGCCGATGTAACTATATTTTTTAAAATGCAAAAGTAGCAAATTTAAAAGAAAATAACCTTTGATGACCCTCTGATAATTGTCTGATAGCCCTCTGATTATCGTCTGATAAATATAATTAATTACTTGTCATATTTGTTATATTCGTAATATACAAAAACAATGATACTATAGATGATTTTTTTCTAATTTTTTTTTTCATCTAAATTTCCTTTCATTTTATTTACTTAGTATGGAGAAACAATAGTTTGAGTGGCCATAGATTTGAAATGGTTGTGATAAAGTGTATATTAAAAAATAACGCCTAATAAAAAACTTAATAAAAGCGGATTTCAATTCAAATTACAAACAATTTATTTACGATATAACCCAACAATAATAGCTATGTATTTTCCTTTTTTTTTTCTTCTTAAAGCTTTAAATTTTCTTAGTCTACCTAATTAACCAAAAGATTAACATTTTAGGGGCAGTTTGGGGAAGAAAATGAAATGAAATGAAAGGAAATGAATCCATGGATTAAAGGGAGGAAAAGTGTAACGCCCTAAAGAAAAGAAAAAAAAAAGAAGTAATAATAAAAATAATAAGATTTTATTATTAATTATTAAATATTATTATTATTATTATTATTATTTTTAAATAAAGCAAAAGAAAAGGGGGGAAATAAAAAAAATTTCCCACCCTCTTCCTCACGTGCCCCCCCCTCGATTTTTTCTTTTCTTTTCTTCTTCTTCCGTCCGCCCAGCCCTAGCCGCCGCCGGCCTCCCTCCTCTTCCTTTTCGTTCAACCTTACTCCGCCCAGCCGCATCGCACACGCTGCCCAGCCGAT
>CM046888.1:25450080-25515817 GCA_025688845.1 Cucumis hystrix
TATTATTTTATAAAAAAAAAAAAAATTCTTTTTCTTCTTCCCGCACGCGACCCCCCCTCTCTCTTCTTCTTCTTTTTCTCTTTTCTCATTTCTGCCCTACCCAGCCACCGCCGCCTCCAATCTTTCTTCACTTTCCGTTCGGCCTTCCAGTCACATCGTCGCGCCGGTAACTGCAAGCCGTCGATGTTCGGTCTCCACTTGTCGTCGAAGCTGAAACGTCACGGCTTCCTTTAGCTTTCGGCAGCCGCACGTCATTGAACACGTTTTCGCTCAGGTCGGCGATCGTTCACGAAGCTTCTCCGTCGTGTCGTGCTTCCCTTGTCGTCGTCGATTTCTCTATTAAGTCCTCTCGTCCGACCGTGCCGCAACAAACCCGCGTAGTTTGGGCTCCGCGCAAGGAGCCACGCGCGCCGAGTTTCATCTCCAAGCCAGTCATCGGATTTGTTTCTTTTGGATCTGTTCGTCCGTCGCCGCCACTTTTGCTTGCTATGAGCTACCGGTTTTACGTTGGGTAAGGTTAAATTGTGGGATTTGTATTTCACTTTTGTAAAAAGAAAAACGTATATATCCTTATGTAATGTCGATTGAACTCTTGAAGTGACACCTTTGAAGGTATTGTTGAAGCGAGCACACCCTTGGATTTTAATTAGGTTGGTTTAGGTTCGCTCCTCCATTGACGGGGTTGTGATTGTTGGAGATACTTCAACCAAGGGATTTTTGCATAAAATTAAAGTAAGGGATTCTTCTACTGGACTCACCTATAGTTTGAGTTGTTTTGACTGTATGGTTATATCTGAACTGAGTAGGGATGTCAGATATGATATATATGTATGAATATTGTAGACTTGATGTTGCAAGCATACTGTGTTTAACTGGAATTATATATTTATATGTACATGGATGTATATAGAACGATAAAAATTGGTTATGCTGATTTAAAATGTGGAGGTAAACTGATGGATTATCGTTTAGACTGGGTGTAGGTGATATTAAAGTATGGTAGTGTACTGGTGAATTGAGAATAGTATGATTATACCACTTGTTTGACTGAGGTACTGATATGTATGTTATTGATTGACCTTGGGTTAAAGTAGAATAAGATGCTTGTTGAGGTGTTAAGTGAAGGAATTATGTGTTGAGGAAATTTGACTGTATTATGATTGACTGATAAGATGTTTAGAATGGACTGAGGGAGAATTTGTTAGTTTTCTATTGGAATGCGTGCCTTGCGGGTGTTCTACGGGATCACCACTTATTGTGCGTCCTTCGGGAGCATTAGATTTATATGTGTTTCTGCAGAACACTAGACTGATACGTGCGTCCTTCGGGGCGTTAGACTGATAATGTGTCCTTCAGGATCACAAGACTGTGACTGTGCAGGGTACCCCATTAGGAAGTTAACAGTTAATTTTTCTCCTAACGGGACCAGTAGTGGGTCTCTTACTAGGTATGTTTATACTCACCCTTTTATGTTTCATGCAAAGGTAACTCGAGGGGCAGACCGACGAGGGACAAGAAGAAGCCGTGAATGCCATAGGGGAAATGTCTTTTAAACTGCTTCCGCTGATGGATTTAAATATTTTTTTTTTTGTGATTGAACTGAGTTTACAAATAGTTATTTTTGGTAAATAGTACTTTAGAATTTTATTTATTGAAACAGGGCCTGAATAAAGTTTTCTTCAATTTTTCTTATTGTTTTAACTAAAGTTTACTATGCCTTGTGTCAAACAAATTGTTTTGTGCTAAAATAATGACTTCGACTTAGATTTTGAAAAGTTCGGTCGTTACATAATCCTTCCCCCAAACAAGGATTATAATAATCATTTCCTCTACTTAACCCCCCCCCCCCTCCCTCTTTCTTATTCCTTTTCCCCTTTATTTCTTTCTTTCCCCCAAACGGTCCCGTAGAAATGATTCTATCTTCTATTATAATAATTATTATTGTTATAAAAAAATCAATAAAATATGCACACCAATCATTGAAATACAATTTTATTTTTGTTTTTTTATATTGGTGAGTGTTCGGACCAACTTACGTGCACCTCGACTAATCTCACAATGACAACTCACCTGATCCTACAACATTTGAGTGTTAAGGAAATTCGTAAAAAAATAATTTTTAGGTAGGTAGCCAATATGGATTAAACTCATAGCCTACTAGTTAGATATTGAGACTATGTCTAATTGAAATGCAATTATGTATAATAGATCAATATTAATTAATTTAGTTACTAATTTTTTAATTAATAAAAATTTAAATTAACAATGGATTTTGCAATATTGTTTTAATTAAAACATTTTCAAATTCATAATGGTCAATATCAACTAAAAAAGTGGTTTTTTTTCTTTTAAAAATTATTATGCATTTAAATTTTCACAATAATTCAAGAGTATGATAAAAATGTAATCTATTAATTTAATTTAATTTTCTTAATAAAAAATAAATTAGAGAAAAGGAGGAAAAAGATTAAAAAAATGGAGATTCTCTAATAAGGTTAACATCATATTCCATAAATTATCACATGTTTTGAAAAACTAAAGTAAAATTACTATCAAATATAGTTATGATTAATAAAAGAAAAATCTACAAAATAAAAATAAATAAAAACATGACTTAAATTAATTAGATCAACTAGGCCAAATTGACAAATATTAAAAAAAGTTAATGAATTGCTTAGAGATCTAGCTATGTGATCTATGTACAAATAAGCCACATAAATTTTATTTAAAAACTAAAATAAAAAATAAGCCACATAAAAAATAATGAAAACTAAACTAAGTCAAATGGTTTAATAAATCATTAAATATACTTTAAAACTTAGGTCAAGAATTAAAGAACAATTAACCATAAAAAAGACTACTCATTTTATTTCTATTTATTCATTATTGGTCATACAAAGGTATGATTTTTGTCGATAAAACATAGAAAGAAATGTATTTTATTCATTATTATTCTACATCTATAATTTCATTTTTAAATTTTGGATAAGGTAAAATGTTTCATTTTGATACAATAATCCTAACTTTTGGTTTTTAAAATTTGAAATTAAACTTATAAATCCTATTTCTTCTCATGAATTTCTTTTATCATTGACAATTTCGTGCATAAATAATACAACAATACAATTACTGGATTTTTTTTTTGTTATTAACTTGTTATTTTCAAGAGAAATTGGAAAAAAAATGACAAAAAAAGTGATGGAAAAAAATCTTTCTATGAAATTTTTTGTTGAATGAAAAATTCTTTACTCGATAACACTATGCGATAAGGACCAAGCTGTGCGATAAGAGGCCTAAGCAATAGAGTTATCAAATTTTGTAAATTATGTGATATTGATCATAACTACGCGTTAATATTAGCTTTGCGAGATAGCTGATATTAGAATATCTCATCGCATACGTTGACCATCCTAGGTGAGATGGTCAAGCAATATGAGATATAATAAATGTCATGATCCTTATTACATAATCAAACGTTTTATTGTCGTTTTGTATTTAATATTCAACGTAGTTTTTCCATAATTACAAACATTTTAAAATTAATTTTCAACGTTTCTATTTGTTTCCTCACACTATTTAAACTCTTTTCACTCTTTCAGAGAAATTACAAGCAAGAAAACTTTCTTTGTGAGATTTCAAGCAAATACTACCTGTTTTGAATGTTGGTATTCCGATTGGTTTCAGTGCAAAATCAATTGAAGCACACAACAGTTTTATCCTGGAAACGACGAGACATTTCATTTCTGTTTGCACAAAGGAGCAGAGCTGCGAAACGTCTCAAAGATAGCAATATCCGCGACTCAGCCCTTTTTTTAATTTGTTTCTGTTTTGCAACTTCCGATTTGACGAGGCGAGATAACTAGACGATTTGATTCTTAACGATTTGGCTATTTGGCATTTTTGTTCCATCAACGAGATAATCAATAGGTGAGATGATAAGTAGGCGACTTGACAACGTGAGATACCGTACCTTGTGTGAGACACAAGGCGAATTGCAACAACAAATTTTTATTTGTATTAAAATTTACCTTAAATTTAGAATTTTCAAAATTTAAAGTTATACGAACCTCAAACTCAAATAAGAGCATTTTAAAATTCATTTATAATTTTTATATAAAAGAAATCTCACATGCTTTCAATGTATTATATATAAATGATCATATATGCACAACATATAAAATTGATAAAAAAAAGTTTTAAAAAAGAACAATTAGGTATAATAATTTTTGGAAAGGTTTGTGAGTTTTGGAAAAGTTCTAAATGGTTAAATTGAGGGTTGATCAAACTCAAATTTGTGCATTTTTTTTAAAGGATTCATAAAACTTTTATATACCATTGGAATCAGTGAGTTATAGATAATTGTACATTGTCTTATATTAGAATTAGAGATTGAAATTAATTGCTACAAAGAAAAATTTGAACTTTTTTTTTCTATGATAAATAGTTAATTGAAGTCAGATATTCAATTCCTGACTTTACAAATTGTAAAAAAAAGAAAAGAAGACAAAAGTGGATAGATTATTATCTATTATAATCCCAAGCTATCATAGTATATATATATAAGCAAACCTTTAAGCCAATTAAAGCTTAAATAACTTGATAGGATACTACTTTATTATTATTTTAAATATTGATGGTTCGATTTTAGAACTAATAAAAAATGTACTATACTGTTGTTCCATTTTCAGGCTATATATAATGGTAACAATTTCATAAATTATTTTAATATAAACATATAACATACTACATAGGTAAATATAATTCAAAGTTTAAAGGTTATAATGTCTAATTTTCTTTCTAAATTTTAATTTGGTATTTACTAAAGTGAAAAGATTAAATTTTTTTGAATATAAGATTTTTTTGAAAGGTTAAAATGTTGGATGTTTATATCTACCTTCATTGAATGAAATACATATAGCTTTTCATGCAAGAACAAAGACTAATATTTCAAGTAACATATTTACAAAATCATACCATATAAATTCTTTAATTGCTAATATATATATATAATTTAATTGCACACATATTGAGTTAAAAATCTTGGATTATTATATAATACAAGTTGTGTAATGTTGAGGCATGGTTGCATGCTATGATTTTTCCCCATCTTTTCCAAAAAGCATTTGAGATTTGTCTTACATATATATTAGGTTTATAAACAAAATATTTATTTAATCTTAAAAGTTGACAAAAACCTAACAAAATATGAACAATATTAAGATCATAATGTGCATGCTAATTGGTCTAATCCAATAGTGTGATAATGATTACTTCCACATATTTATATGATAAATTCAAAAAGGCAGTCAAATTAGTTTACTTATTAATTTGCTACAATAAGATATGCTTTTTAGGTTTTTGAGTTTGACACTTTCAACTTCTAATCTTTCTTCCTCTTTCTAAATTATTTATTAGCCAATATACATGTGTGTAGAATTAGGTTAAAATGTTGTTCCACGAGAATGTGTTCAACTTTAGTTTCAATATTATTAAGAATTTATTTTTAATCTTTAAATTTAATTTATTATTATTTTTTAATATATAGTTTTTTTATCTATAGCATTTTTATCAAATTTTAAAAGCATATCCACATATTATATATATTTCTTTTGCATGAAAATTATTATTATTTAATCAATTAATTTGTTAAAATTTAGCTTGATAGAACTAAATTTAGAATTTATTAAAAGTATCAAAACTAAAATTAGATAATCAAAAGTATATATATAGTCCAAAATTGAACCAACTTTAAAATGTAACGACCAATTTGATAGTTTGATCTTGGTATAATTTTATTATTTAAATTTTAATAGATAAGTATTTAGTTTTTTTTTAGAAAAGATATGATGGGTGAGTAAATACACTCGCACATTTCCATTCGATGGAGACCTCTTTAGCATCCCTCATTATTTTCGCTTTATTAATGATAAATAAGATATAACTATTTAGTTTTGAAAACCATATGTTTGTTTCATTATAATTTTTTACAAAAGAATTCATTTTTAAAGTAAATATATATGAATTCTTAACTAAACTTTTTTTTCTTCAAAAAATGGCACTATAATAATACTAGTTGATTTATAAAAAAAATCGTCAAAAAATTTAACTTTAAAAATTAATCATTCGTAAAAATAGATAACAAAAACAAAAGAAATCAAACGGAAGTAGTGTTTAACCTTTAATGGCTAAAATTTAAGAAATAGAAAAGATGGTTTAAAATCTTAATATTTTAAAAATTAAATACTAGAAGTTAAATGGTTATCCAAAGAAACTACAAAGATATTTTAAAATTGATTCTATCATAGGTTAAAAGTCTAAAATAATAGTGAGCTAACACCTAAACTATATATTAAATAGAAAAACTTGAAACTAATTATTTTATGTTATTTTTCATCTAAAGCGAAACGACTTTTCACACCAAATTGCTATTGTATATTACATTGTTGCCCATGAAACGATATTTTTTTTGGACTTTTTGTACTTAGAGATTTGTTTAATTTTTAGTTTTACATTGTTTATATATCTCCTCCTCATTTAGTTTTTTTGTTTAATATTTTAAAATATATATAGATTGATTTTTGCGATATAGTTTTATAAATTTTAAAAATTCTAGAAAATATATATTTTTGGTTAATTTTCATAAATATAACAAACCGACAAAATATTTACGGTCCGTGTAACAAAATGAAATAGTCCATGAAATTGATAATTTTTTTAAAATATTTCAGGTTTGCCATTCCTTATCATCGTCTTTTTTCTCTTCCGACTTTTTTTCTTTCCATCATCTTTTCTTTTTCTCTCATTCGGTAATTTTTTAAAAATATTTTTGTTTTTCCTTCCTTTCTATCTTCTTTTTTCTGTAATTTTTCTTTTGTTTTCCATCGTCTTTTTCTCTTCTTCTTTATTTTTTTTTTCAAAATGTTATTTGGTTCAAGGTTGTGTACCAAATATAAAAAATCTATTTTTTTTGGCAATCTAAACAATAATGTAACAAAATTAGCCAAATCGTGATGTGTACCAATTCTAAATGATCCTTGAAAAAAAAAGTTGATTTAGCTACCCAAATTTAAACAATCAAATCTGTACCAAAAAATTTTGAAAAAAAATCATTTAGATTTAGCTACCCAAATTTAAACGTTGTTCGCTAAATCTAAATGATTGTTTTCTAAAATCTCTTAAACCAAATCGTTTAGATTTGACTACCCAAATTTAATGATTGTTTACCAAAGAATAGTCAAATCTAAACGATCATATACCAAATAATTTTTTTTTAAAATAAAATTTAAATTTGGGTAGCCAAATCTAAACGATCAATTCTAAACTATCGTTTTTCTAATATATTAGACGCACAGAATGCCAATGCATTTTTGTTCACACGAGATTTCGAAGAAATGTATTTCGTGGAATTGAACTTTGTATATTTAGAACTTCTTGATCTTCGGTCTTTAGGATGTTGTAGTTGCAAGTCAATTTGAGCTTCGATTTCTGAAATCTAAGAAGAGTTTAAGAGTTTAATTTTCCAAGTTTTCAATCTTTCAGAAGATGTTGATCTCGAGCTTGATAAGAACTTGCACGTCTTGAGAGTTTTTTTAGAAGTTTGAATCATCAATTCTTCAGAGCTTCAGTACTTCAGAGCTTCAATTCTTCCTTCAACCAAAATCCCTCAAATGAATGGCAAATGTCTCTATTTATAGATAAAAAATTTCATGGGCTTTAGGTGGGCTTGGACTTGGGTCCGTTTGCTTGTTGGACTTGGGCTTGAATTTATCTGCTTGTTGGGCTTGAGCCTATTTGTTTGTTGGACTTGGGCCTGAACCAATTTGCTTATTAGACTTGGGTTGGGTTTAGTAAACTTAATTATTAAAAGCCAATAAAAATATAATTATTACAATATTTGCTGTAATGATGTGGGAGAATTTAATTAGCCGAAATTTCTTGCTCAATAATTTTTTATATTTTTCATTGTGGATCTATGAGCTTTTTTCGTTTTTGAAATTGTTCTATAGCGTGTAAATATTTTGTCGCTTGATCAAAGACCCATTATTCTTTTAATTGTATATGTATATATATTTTGAGTTGATGTTTTTTTTCTTTCTAAAATTTATTTATTTTTTAAATTCTAATTTTGAATGAGTGAGATTAATCTTTTTATTAAAGAAAATTTTATTTTATTTTCAATAAACTTATGACATTGAAAAGTTTAAGTGTAATATTTTTTTTTAATAATGTTTTTAATTGAAGTTCGTTTTTTCATAAATGTCAGAGAACTCATTCTTCAGTGAAAAATTCTCATTATCGTCTTTACCTTAAATTTTCGAGGAACAAGAGTAGGGATGGAGACAAATTCCTTTTAGGATGAGAACGAAATTTTCCCACTCTGTCTCATCTAATTCGGTAGAAAACTAGTAGTTATATTCAATATTATTCTAGATAAAAAACTTGATAATGAGAAAATGAGAGAAAAGACATTAAAATTTTAAAGAATTAGACTATATTTATTTTCTTTAAGAAAACCTAAAGTAACTTTGCAATTGTCTTTTTTTTTTTTGTTGTTGTTAAAAGTAAAGTTATTCACAACATATTTTGTTTTCCTCTAAAATCTAAAATTAAAAAATATTTCCGACTCGACCATATATTTTTAACTATATAAAGAAAAATCCATAGAAATATTTTTTGTTATGAGTAATTAATTTTAAAATTTTGCAATATATTTTCAAAAGTACAAGTACTATATATAAACCTATTATTTATATATTGAGCATACCTCAATAGAAAATCTTATGATGTGCATGCATTAAATACGTTGTTAACTCTATAGTTTAACTTAGCGAGTGAGAACCTTGATAAAAAAATTTAGAGAAACGAACATAATTTTTAAAAATAAAAATCTAAAAATCAAATAATTATCTAGCTAGCAAGACTTTAGTTTATTTTAAGAAATAGATTAAGAAAGGAAATAGGAATATTAAAAAGGTTAGTGAATAATGGGAATGAAGTTTATGTATATTGTGGGTTGGTAAGAAAACAAAAACCTAACATTTATGATGGGTGAAAAGTAATTGCACGTATTTCTTGTCCAAACACTGCCTTATCAAACCCCAATATCATTACCCCCAACAAATTGATTTTGTGGATTTTGTTACGTATGCATGCACCAACAAACCCTATTTTCTCCCACGAAATCCTTTCAAAACAATATAATATTCTTAACATTTTAATATCTTTTTTTCTTTTTAAAACTTGAGACAGAAAGCTAGAAGAGGACGAAAATTTCCCTCCTTTTTGCACTATTGGCCCTACTTAGTACTTAGTGGTCATATATGATTTGAATTTTGAGGTGATTGAAAATTTAGATTCGACGATTTTTTAATTTTGTTAACTCTACTCTATAGAGGAATAACCTTACCTAATTTATAATTTTTTAGTCATATTTGTAGATCTTTTTAGTGTGACAAAATGCAAATTTGAAGTTGAAATGAGAACGATGACGACAATATGCAAAGAACTCAATCTAGACGATAAACGTGCTTTGCTAGCAAGTATGAATAGCATTGTTGTTGTGTCTTAACAAAGAACGCGTGGTTATTGCAAGACATGTGGTGTGAAAATGACACTGTAAATAAATATGCACTTTATTTCAACTTAAAAAGAATTGAACCAAACGAATATATATAGTAGATTAACAAAAAATACTAAACTTAAAATTTAGGAGTATAATCTACCGCAGTCTAATTCAGGATCAGATTTTTTAAATTATTCGGTTTAATCAAATACCTCTAACCCTATCTATGTTATTTTTTTCATTAATCAAATCTAAAAAAAAAAAAATCAATCTAATTGAAAAGTGGGTTAAGAGACTTGTTCACAATACTATATCCTTGATCAAGTTATATATATATTTTTAAAAGGGTTTATTTTCCTTGCTTTTTAAATGGTTATTCTGGATTAATTATCACTTTACTTTTCTCTCCCATCCTATTACCTATTATTGCATTTGTTTGCATATACGAGTCAGATTCCATTAAGTTAATTCTTTTCGATTCAAAAGAAAAAGAAATTAAAGAAAAGAAAAATGTCAGTGTCCTGACCAAACTTAATGGAATCATCATGAATAATAAGAAATGTAAATTATTAGAAAAAAATTGAATTGACATATTTGTCAAATTCTTGGTTCAACCTTTGAAGTAGTATACACACACTTGCTAAATTTCAATTGGTTTTTGATTGATCATTGTGAGAAAAGAAGACAAAAAAAGAGAAGTTAAAAAGAGGATATGAAATAAAAGATGCTGTTTTCCATATTCTATCTCACTTATCACTTCTGTGAAAGGTTGTTCTAAAAACCCAATCACAAAAAAACTAACCTTTTTTTCTTCTCAACCCATTATTTGAATGAGAGGTGGATATCATGGAACAAGAAAAAAAGAGTCATGAAAATAGATCACTTTATGATAAAATGTTCAAAAAAAATTATGATGAATAATAGATTATTGTCTACAAGTTTTTGGACATTACGTTCTAAAATTTACTGTAAAAGAAAAACTTAAGTTTGCTATGACTAATTAAAGTTAAGAAGTTGAGTTAACTAGTACTAATAGGTCTGACTAGCTAGACTTTAAGTTTATTACAGCACATAAATGGAAGGATTAAAATTAGTAGACTAATATATTCTAAAAACGTTGTCAATGCTTGAATTTCTTTGTTCTCTATGATTGTAATCTTGATATGCATTCTTCACCTCTACTAGTGGCTTTTTTGAAATGATTTATAATAGATAATACAACTTTTTTTATTGACATGATTTTCTTAGTTTAAATACTATTTAATTTTTTTTAGTTTTATTCTTGTACTTTTAGAATATTCATTTTGGTTCTCATACTTTTAAGATTTTGTTCATTTTAATTTTTGTATTTTCAAAACATCAATTAAAAATCTCTATATTTGTAAAAGAGTGACCATTTAAGTTTCTTCGTTTCAATCTCTCTCATTTTCTTTCGACCAAAATTTTAGCATAACTCGCTTACTTAATATATAACCATAAATTGGTAATAAAGTCGAGACTTTCGATTTTTATATCAAACTTGTGCTAAACTTTTGAAGAGAGATTAAAATGGTCTTTTTTTTAATAACTAAAACAAATGTTTCGAAAGTATAAAAACTAGAATAAACAAAAGTTAAAATTATACTAAATGATACTTA
Organism: Cucumis hystrix; assembly: GCA_025688845.1. Classification (NCBI taxonomy): domain Eukaryota; kingdom Viridiplantae; phylum Streptophyta; class Magnoliopsida; order Cucurbitales; family Cucurbitaceae; genus Cucumis; species Cucumis hystrix. Next base: position 25,461,280 of record CM046888.1, read on the forward strand.
AATATGATTTTTTTTTCTCTTTCATTGATTTTCCCCTTATTTTGATTTTTTATACAAAAGATTATGAAAATTATTTTGTGTAAGAAATGAATTACAAGGCAGGTGAGTTTTTCCTCTTACAATCCTTAAATAGCCACACCCACTAGCAATTGACCCTATAAAAGATCTCTTTCAAATTGCATCATATGAACTTTTTCATATATCAAATTTCTATAATGAATTTGAGTCACCATATTTTATTATATATCAATCTTTTTAATGGTCAAAAGAAGGTCCAACCATGTCTTGCACGTAACAAATAACACTTTAGGTAGATTCAAATTTTAAAACAAATCTTTGAGTACATTGTTAAACTTTAAAAAATGTATGTCTAACAAATCTATGAATTTTTTGGTATTCATTTAGTGTTTAAACTCTAAAAAGTATTTAATAAGATTTTAAACTCTTTCATTTTACGTGTCTAATAAATTTATAAATTTTCAATTTTGTATCGAATAAGATATATATCCAACAATAGAATTTTTCATAACTCAAAAAAAAAAAAAAAAAAAAAAAAAAAAAAACTACCAATATGAGAGGATGTATGTTACATACTTTGGCTGCTCTTTGGTGTACAAAATCTTTAGCATATTCCTATCTGCATTGAACTTTGAGCTTAACCGAAGCATGATGATAATGTAGAAGGATGTGTAAATAAAACCTAATTGAGATATTTTGATACATTTTTAGGTCCCTTAAACTCTTCGTATATTATAAAAAAAGTATCAACAAATTTTCTAATAGTTCAATGAATGAATGTATCAAAGATTTATTGTATACAAAATTGACCGTTTAAGAATCATAATTTAAATATAAATAATAATAATAATAATAAAAAAAAAAAAAAAAAAGAAGTACAATAATGAGTGATGAAAGCTTTTGTTATGGTAGACATAGACCTTTCTATTCCTCCTCTAGTTGAAGGAAACAAACATCATACATGCTTGTCCCCATTGGGTATATATATTTATATATTTCTTTTCGAAGTTAGGTCATTCCACAAATTAATAAGCCTACTTTGGCAGCTATATATATTATCTCTAGCAAGGTATGATTGGTACTCTTGGCCATATCACTTTGGTTCATCTTCATATCTTTTTTCCATAATATATGCTTCACCATGTATTTTTAAGATTAGCCTTATATAGAACCGACAAAAATATATGTGTATTAAAGGCCCTTTTTTTAGTTTCTCAATCAATGGAATAATGTTTGAGATTATTGGTTTTGAGTTATATTCACATCTTTAGACTTAAATCAACATAAAAAACAATAATGATTCAAACTTTGAGTTAAACAGAAAAAAAAATATATAAATAGATCAAGAGAGGTTAGTTTTTTTTTTTTTTTTTTTTAACTGTTAAACTTACGAAAATATTGACAAAAACCAATCTCTCATTGATGTCAATACACTCCTGTAAAGTTTAAAAAAGAAACAATGCTATAGTATATGTATAGTTATATATGTTGTTGATAATCTCTAACACATTATTATTATTATTATTATTATTATTATTATTATTATATGAAATTTCGAGAAGTATTACCTATTACACATATATCAATATCACATCTTTTATCGAAAGAAATTTTGTTTGATGATTGCGACAAAAGGAATCGATGCAATAATAATTTAAATGGCTATTTTAAATTGGTTACAAATTCCTTACCATAGGATTAAAACACTCGTCGAAAAAGATAGTTGCTTCTTGTTATGTTAAATTATATGAATGATGCATCCAAATTAGTAGTGGAAGGACCTACTTTTCTCTATTTTATTTTATTTATTCATATACACACACACACATATATATATATATATATATAGATTCTCTATTCAAAATTGTCAAACATTTGTTGAGGTAAGAGGAAGAAGCTGTTCATCTCTTCAAATGAGCTTTCTTTTCATAGAGTTAGGTCATCCCACAAAAGATCATATTTAATTTCTTTCTAAAGTTGTAAAATCACATGTGTATGTGTTTGATATTGTGTGTCTGTCCTATATACTCCTATATCATCATTAGTCTTTTCAAAGTCACATTAAGAGAGAAAATCATATACGAACAATGAATCAACTTTATTTGTGTATGTATTACAAATGCTAAACAATTTTTTTCCCTTGTATATCTATAGGGATATTGACATTGCACGTTTAAGGGATGTGGATTTTGACTATGATTTTTTAAATTAAACAAAATAGAGATGCATGGCTTACCATATACGTATGGGAGAAAATTTTCAAGATTTTAATGTCCTTGGCCTCAGAATTTCAATAGAGTGAATATCATTGTGGAATCTTCAGTTGGAAATATATATACATATATATATATATATAACAATTAGATTGTAAATATTAGTATATATAACAAAACTTTTAAAAAATTATAAATGTAAAATTGGTGTCTATTTAATATTGGTTTATCATTAATAAATTTTGTTGAAATAATTTGCTATATTTTCAATTTTTCAAAACATGTTGAGGATGGTGAATAGAAAATTGAGATTATAAAAGAAGAGAGAGAAAAATCAAATCCAAAATGCACCATAAACAAAATATTCACTACAATTTCGAATGTAGTTGATCTCCCACATCAAAATATTTATAATTAAAAAGAAGTGAAAAAGTGAGAATTTTGATGAGTTTAGTTTTTGATCGTTCTATAAATTCAATCAGAATGTGGTATATTTAATTTTTAAGTTTTGATTTTGATTTCAATTTAGTAACTAGTTACATCTTAAAATATTATATTTTATTTCTGTCGATGTTATAAAATTTATGCTTTCCATTCCAATTTTTCACTAAATTCCCATTTTTCATCTTTGTCGTTAACATCTATTAATTAATTTAAATAAATTAAATTTCAAAGCTAATTTTCATCACATTTAAAATTAAATTAAAATTTTCATTTCATAATCATTTTAAATCAATTACCAGACATTAATTCAATGATAGAAAGTCATTATTTAATTAAAAAAAACGGATGCTAGCTTGAAACCTAAGGACCAATTAAAGCAAAATTAAAAATCCCAATGGTAAATTTACATTTTTAAATTTAAAGACTTGAACGGTTAGTTAGAAATATTACGATTAGATTCAAAATAATTGGTAAGTATATAATAATATTTTAAAAAAATTATAAATATAGCAAAATCGGTTAAAATCTATAAACTATAGACCATGTTGCAAATATTTGTCTATTATTGATAAACCATAAGAGTCTATCAACGATAGAAGTCGATCATTGATAGACTTTATTATATTTGTAAATTTTTTAAAAATGTTATATAATTAATTATTATTCCTAAATTTGTTGTCCATTATAATTACCCAAGACATATCCAAACCTAACAATTGAATGTGCTATATTTTGAAATCAAAAAGTATGTATGTATTGTATGGGGTTTTTTCAAAAATAAAAAAAATAGACAAATTATTTAAACTCCACCGAACAAAAACACAAAAAAAAAAAAAAAAAATTCATACATTTGATTTTTTTATAGAGCGTCAATATTTTGTCAAATATTTATTTTTTTTACAATTTCTCACAATTGTTTAATATAGTTTTGGTTGTTTTAAGGTGAATGGTTATAAGTAGTCTTGCTTGTGGGCTGAAGAATTATGAAATGGACCATACAAAAATTAACGGGCTGGACCATCCTCTTTAGAGGAATTTGGAGTATGTGCCAAACTTTTAAGGGCTCTAAAGAAAATAACAAATTATGAATTTTACTAAAAATAATTTTAAAGTGTTAGAATAGCAAAACATAAAAATTAGAAAAATAAATAAATGAAACAATCCCTCAAATTTTCCTATCCAATATAAAAAATACAATTGTTCACCTAAACCCTAAATACACGGTAATTGAAATAACATATGCTACATAAAAATTTCCCCCAAAAATATTAAGATTAGAAAAGTTGTCATTAATGGGAAGGTCCACCTATTCATCTTTCTCTTCCTCTTCTCCTTATTGGCAATTTCGTTGAATTTCGATTCAATTTTCAAAAACACGGAAGCAAAGCCATGGTTCAATCAGCTCCGGCAATGAATCATAAAACCCATCGAAATTTCTTTGGGTCAAAACCTCTCAAACTTTCTCAGATTGAACAATGCAGTGATGATATTCGACAAGAATCACCAACTTCTTCTTCAATTCATCGAAGAATTCGCCACAACATTTGACGGGTACAAATGGGGACACAATGGATCGTATTTAGTATCGAGAGTAATATCAAGATTGAATCAAAATCCTGGGGGTAATCTGACTGTTCTTCCTCCATCGACGTTTTATCCTGTTGTTTGGAACAAAATCAAAACTCTATTTCAAGGTCCAAAAGATGCAGTTCATTTGAAATGAGTAATTGCAAAATTGAGACATATTCAATCCAAGAGTTTGACTGGAATAGCTATAGCTGAAAGCTTCAAGTTGAAAAGGGGAGCATTGTTGATATTATAATAAAGATGAAATCATGAAATTATATCATAGAATTCAAAACTTATATACATCATAGTAAGATATGTATCGGTGAGTTTTTCATACACTCGAGATTCATTTGAGCTCTTCTCCTCTCTTGTTTGCAAGAATTTTTTTTTCTCTCACTGTGTCTCTTGTCGATTGCATCCCTCTCTGAATCTCCTTCTTTTCTTTTCTCTAATAAAACCTGAAAGAAGAAGATTCAAATAGTTGCAAAAATGCCATGAGGCATAATTAAATTCTAAAATTTAAATTCAAATTTTTATTAAAAACATATATTATGTATTATTTAATAAATTGTTTAAAATATAACAAATTTGAAAATCTTGTATATATATTTGACATTATTATAGTGGATGTTGTTGCAATCTTATCTAGCAACAAAATAGTAAATTTAGTTAAGATTTACCAAATTTGAATGTTGTTTGCAAAATACACTGTTTTCATGCTATTTTCAATATCATGTCTCATTTTTTGAGCTATTCAAATACACTATATTTGGAAGATATAGATTATCCTATACCCAGACGAATGATACTATATCTTTATAACATCATTCATACTTGACATATACTATGTTTGGAAAATCTTAATTTTATTGGTTATTATAAAGTTTGATTAACTAAACGACCGTGATTATGAATTATTGACACTATTTAGGAAATCGTTATTTCCTAGGAAGAAAAACTTTCGTTGTTAAATTCATCATAATTATAGGGGAAGTAACAAATAAAATCATTTTATGGAAGATCGTTAAATGAACCATTTTATGAAAGTTTTAATTATGAAAATTTTGATTTCAATTTATTATTATGTTAAATGAACCATTTTATGGAAGGATCGTTTGCATAATTATAGGAGAAATACAATTTTAATATGAAGTTGTTATTATATCAAATGCTCGATTTTAGGGGATGATACAATTTTAAATTCAAAATTTGGAGATGTTTCAACTAAACTTTCAAATTCAAATAATAAAACAAAAATTTATGATTAGATATAATCCGAAAACATTGAATTATAAATATGAAAATTGTGTATTATACATAATATAATAAAATGTTACTAAATATTAACCAAGCCTTATGGAACGTACAATGAAGAAACTATATTATCAATCATTCTATGATAGCAAAAAGAATATGAATTAAATAGCTATTAATATATATATATATATTGTGAATTATATAAATAAATTGTTAATTACTTGATTTAAAACCTACAAATTCAAAAATCTGGTATAAGTTGCAGGCATAAATCTAGGGGATGTTGGTTCAATCAGATCCATCCCGAAAATAAATATTTATTTAATATTTTTATAAAACCGAATGATTTGCAAATACATTGTATTTGTGATTCTTGTTTATATTCCATTATTTTCACCTACACAAATACACTGTATTTGCGAAAAGAATTTTCCTCTATAAAGGGGTAAAATCGACTAAAAAAAAGTAAACTACATCAGGCAGTTTTGCTATAAATCAAAATATTTTCAGAATTTGCTATTTTCCAATTTGTTGTCCATTATTTTGCCATTCTCACGGTTTTTTCAACTTTTAAGGGGGCGTTTGGCGCACACGAAAATTAAATGCCTATGGGCTTATTTGATGTGATTTTGATGTTTGAAAATTACAAATGTCTGTGTTTGGAGTACAGAAATTGAAAATTTGAATTTCTGATGCTTGTGTTTGGGGTGCTGATTTTGAATTCCTGGATTTATCTAATCTGTTTAGTTTTTTTTTTTAATTTAATTTAATTTTATGAATTGTACATCCTAAATTTATCATGTATCAATTTTTTAATTGATTTTTTTTAATATTTTGTACCTATAATTCAATGTCTTTACTTTATTGATTTTTATGATAATAATGAAAAAACAATAAATTCTAACATTTAATAACAATAGGTTTGATTATAGTGGCATTAACTTGAATGGTCTAATTAGGAATATTACAAACCATTTACAAAATATAACAAGTCATGTAAATGAATGAAGTTTACTAAAGTTCTAGTTAATCAACATTAAAATTAGTCTAATTAGTTTCGAAATAAGCATATTAAAAAGGGTTATGCAAAAGCAAAAGTTAGAGTTACATTTAGTCATAATTATGTTTGTCTTCTTATGATAAACAAGCAATATAATGTATATTTAAATTGCTTTTATCAAAAGAGTTTAAACAAAAATGAGCTTTTTTTTTTTCAAAAAAACATTTTTTTCTTAAGTCAATTCAAATAAGTCCTATGTCTTCCAGTTAAAGTACAAATGAAAAGAAATGCAAAATGTATATTTAAATTCTAAATTTTGTAGGCTAGGTATAACATTCAAATTTTAAATTGGGTATAATCATGTGTTTTAAAATTTAATTATATGTCAAATATATTTAAATTCTTAAGCTTTTGAAACTTATTTTCTTTAAGTTTTATTAGGTGATTGGGGATTCATATTTTTCCCGTTCCAAAAATAATAAAACAAATAAGAAAAGGAAAGTTATAATGTGTTCATTTATTTTTATTCTTTGAACAAAAATGTACCATTTTCTATTTTTTAATTGAGTAAACAAAAGATATTTTTTCTCTTTATTTTACCTCTATAAAAAAAAGAAATTTTACATTTATTCGCTTCAAACAATAAAAAATTCTCATGGTAAAAAAAAAAGGTAAATTCCACTTACTACTTTGATTTTAAAAAAAATCTTATTTAATATATAAAATTATAAACAAACTTTTACAAGAATAGTTTTTTTTATGTGAAACCAATTCAAATTATTTCAATCTTTAATTTATTTGATTTGTCATCCAAAAATTATTGTAATAATTTTAAAAAATATTTAAAAATGAAAATGAAAGTGGTAGTTTAATTTTGACGACTAAAATTAAAAAAAAATCTTAATTAGTTATTGATTATTAATCAAACATTAATTTTAATTAAAAAAATATTAATGTAGATTCTTTATGTGGATTAGGTAGGGTTCATAATTAAGCGGTGAAAAGAGATGGGAAAGAATTAATGAAAGAATGAAAAAATGTGAAAATTCTTTATTTATCCTATTTTTTAAGTGAATGATTTTACACCCTGGACTAAATATATGGTGGCATTAATTGCCAAGTCTACCTAACGTTAAATCAAGGAGTCAAATAGCTCTTAAGGTTGCATTTAAAAAACTAGACACATAATTAGTAATAATTAGTAACAATTTTAAGAATAATAATTATGTATAGCATTTACTTATCTCTTTGAAAATAATTTAAACATTTTCTTTTTCCAAAGAATAGCTTAATTGACATGCAAACATTCATTTTATATGGAAAGTTGAATATGCCCATGTAATAATTGATGTACCAAACCTTATTTTTGAGCTATTATTGAAACATAAAATTTAAAACACATTAATGGAAGATCATCATTCTCATCCCAAACAAAAATAAAGAAATATAATTTAAAATTGTTTCTCAAATTTCAACCTCATAGAATTTAAAATTAATTAATGAACTTTCATTCCTTCCAAACACGTATCAAGTAGCATTCGTGATTTCACAAGAAATTTAATAATAATAATAACAACAACAATAATAAAAATAATAATAATAAGCTTATCTCTAATCTACACACCAAGGACAATTATATATAATACACGTGAACAACAGAAAATTGAATTGAGTTAATTAGTATTATCAACAGCAAAGATGTGTTTCAAGGGAATATAAAAAATGGAGTTGATGATAAGTTGGGTGTTGTTGATTGTTCTTTCTTGTTACCAATAAAAAAATATTGCTAATTAGCATTTCTCTCCATTTAAAAACATGATGACCTTTAATTTAATTATACAATCATAGAACGAGAGATGTAACACAAAAGACAATTATACATATACAATTTAAATCTATGTATCTAAAACTTATAAAATAACTTCCAATATCGTGTTTTAATAGGTCTTTGATATATAATTTTCATTTAAAATTATATAAAAAATTTAGGTACATCAAACTCTCAACTAGATTAACACATTTTTATCATGTTTCAAGAAAAAAAAAAAAAAACGATTCATTTACCAATGAGAAGGGCGTACAAAGAGGAAATGTAAATTTAATTTTTGTTTAATTTTTTTTATAAAAATTGTTTAAAATAAACTTTAAAAGTTGCTTTCAATGATTGCAAAAATATCCTAATTTTTTAACAAATGATTTATTTTTAAATTAAAATATACTTCAAACCGACCATAAATTTTCTATAATTATTTTTGTTTCATATGGTGGTTATTATTTTATCCAAAATTCAATAATAATAAGAAAAAGTTTATAATGTCTTAGCCGGTTGAAAAAGAAACCATTAAGAGACATTGACAACCCACCAAATACTTGATTGGTACACCTAATGACGTTATATACATACATACACATATATACATACATACACATATATGTACATACATACATACACATATATACACATATATAATACATACATATGATTGATCTAATCCTTATCTAGCCGATCAATACGGTGCTTTGGTTACATTTCTAATATAAATCTTATAATTTACCTAAAGAAAATAGAATGATTTGCTAGTTTTTTTGTTAATTAAAAACAAGGTTAAATTATATAAAATAACCTTCAGCTTTACATTTTAGTTAAAAAATATCCATAAATTTTTAAAGGTTTCAAAAAGATGCCCTCAAATTTTTAGAAATGGATCAAAACTACTTTTACCGTTAGTTTTTTATGAAAACGGTTAAAGTTTTGTCTAAAAAATATCTTTAAACCTAAAAAAAAAGTTAAAAAATTACTGTCACAATTAGTATATGAACTGAACCTGTATCTCATTGCAAAACTAATTAACTCTATATTAAAAATGTCTCTATTGTTAGTATAGTAATAAATTTATTTGAAGTCGTTAGATTTTTATGAGATTGACAATAATATTTATTTTATGGCTTTAAAAATCGAAAATGTCATTGCATTGGTGTTGTTTTGAAAAATTGATGGTCTACATAAATGCTAATATTATAAGATACTTTTCTTATTTGTGGTATTGTTTTTTTTTTCTTTTGCTGACATCTTCCTTTATTCAGTGTGCGATTGGTATATGGAAGTTAGGGTTGCTGGTTGTGATTCTGTTGTGCATATTTAAAGGACATTTAGTCCTTCAGTTAGGGTTGGTCGTTTAGTTTGTTTTAAGAGCAACATTTGGTATCTTGATATAGTTGTTTTGGCTTGTGTTAGAAGAAGGTCGAAACATTACATTTATTGGAGGCATACAACTCTATTCTTCTTACTACTGTGCATTGTGATTCATTGAGAAGAAATTCGCTAAGCTTACGAGGAGCTTAAGTCATTCAAACGAAGATGATTTTGTTCAATGGAAAGATACAACACTGTGTTAAAGACTCTCGCAGGAGTTCAAGTTTTTCAGAGAGGGAGTGTTTGTCTTAGAGGAATCCTAAGACCATCTTCACTAAAAAGTAGATAACAAATAAAAAAAATGGGAGGTAGAAAAGTAGTGTGTCAATAAGCTTAATTTTTAAAAGAAAAAAGAAACTTAAAACCAAATCCTTGCTAAATAATCAAGGCCAATATAGTTTACCAAAAATACTTCAAATAAATTTATCACTATACTAACGATAGAGATAATTTTAATATAGAGTGATATTCGCAGTGAGATATTAACAGTTTCATTTCATATACTAATTGTGAGAGTAGTTTTCTTTTATTTTTTTTTATTTTTTTAAGTTCAATGGTATTTTTGAAAGTTTTCAATAGTTAAGGGGTATTTTTGAACAACTTTTCAAAGTTTAAGTGTGTTGGTATTTTTGTCAAAAAAGATTTAAATAATATATATTTTTTTAATATTTGGTGATGGTTGGCTATATTATGAAAGATAAAAGATTTTGAAGATTGACCTATTTATTAAGGAGTTTGTTGGATAAATTATTATTTATTTTAAAAGATAAAAGATAAAAGATAGACCTATTTATTAGGAATCTTAATAGATATCTTTTAATCAATAAGATCAGGAAGATCTATATATTGTTGTTGCTCGCTAAATTGGGATCACACGACAGTGGACCTTAATTCGTAAAGCAGTATTTGTCGAAGAAGTTTTTAAAATTTTGAAAGTATTGCAGTCACCTTTTGAGTTATGACGGGATATTGAAGATCGCTTAATGATCCGTTTAAGTATTGATTGATAAGAAATATATATGAATGTAGACTGAAATAGTTGATCTTCGATCAATCAATTTAGAGGGAGCCTGAATTGGAGATTCACGATTACTTTCAGAGGGAGCCTGAGTTATTTTTAAGTTGTGGTGATAATTTATCAAAGTAGCTTTAGAATTAAGTTACTAACTTTTGTCAATAATATTTCTTATCTGAGCCAAGGATCTCCCCAGACGTAGACTGTATTTGTTTGTTCGTTTTGTTACGTTAGCTGGAGAATATTATAGATCGTCTCACTTATTTTTTATTGGATATATTTTAAACATTTGAAAGTTTAGAGATATTTTTTACAATTTAACAAAAAAAAAAGGAGTAATTTAAATTTAATATTTCCAAGTTGGGAACGAGAGATTCAACCCCAATAATATATAATTACTAATATAATATAATTATGAAAATGTGAGAGAGATGAGCAATAAAAAATTAGAATTGAATAAGAGCCAAAAAATATATATATTGGTATATAAAAAGCAAAGGTGTGTTGAAGTTGGAGAAATATCAAAATAATGGAGTTGATGCTAAATTGGTTGTTGTTGATTATTCCTTTTGTGGGTTTTGTTTTAGGGTTTGGGGTTTTGAAGAGATTGAATAATTTGTATTATGCATTGAAATTAGGGAAGAAATGGGATGAACTTCCTCCTGGTGATCTATCTTGGCCAATTATTGGTTCTACTCTATCCTTTCTCAAATATTTCACTTTTGGTCCACCAGAAGGTTTCATTGGTGACTTCTCAAGAAGGTATATCTCACTGATCTCTTGCATCCATCCAAATTCTACACATATATGTGAGACAAATAATGATTTTCAAATAAGTTTCCCCACTCTAACTTATTTGAAAACTTTCTTTTACATTATTTTATCTTCCTCAAATTCTTGAATTCATATGTGTGTATATTATACTTTAGCTTGATATCAAGTATACGCGCAATAACTGGTTTCGAGGTATATTATACTACTCAATTACTACAACAAAACACTCTGGGGTGTTTAGAGCACTAAATTGACTATTATAGTAAGTGAGTTTAACAATAATCAACTTGAAAACTTGCTTTTCTTAAACATGTCAGTTAACAATTTTGTTTTTTAGTTTTCAATTCTTGAAATATATGTGTTTTCCCGGTAGTTCTCACCATTCTTTTGAGAAACACTTGAATTTATAGCTAAATTCCAAAAAACAATGTTATTTATTTATTTTTAATTTCTGAAACCATGAAAAAAAATAAGATAATAAAATAATAAATAAATGTATTCTTTATAGATACAAGTTAAGCCAAAATTTGAGATGTTTCCGTGTGTATAATGTCATAAGTTTAGTAGAGAGATATGAATGAACTGATATCATGTCTGAATGAGAGGAAACCTGAGGACACATAAGTAAGGTTAAAAAATACTTAAAAAATGAATTAAAAGTTACTATTTATATCAATAAGGTGCATCTTCCTTTTTGATGACTCGATTGTAGAAACTTCAAAATTAAACGTACTAGAATTTTTTCTAAGACGAATTCCAAATCCTCGTCTGAATTCTATGCCTAGACCATTACACGGTGTCAACCTTTTTCTTATATCAATGCATTTTTGGATCGAGATATGATGAAGGAGCTTAAGAGTTGTGTTAACTGTCAATTTAGTTGAAATGTCCAAATACACTATTGATCTTTCGATTTTAGTAACTCTTTTAAAAATAAAGTTTAAACTCAAATTTGAAAACTAAAATCCAATTAGCTTAATTTTTTCAAAACCAAATAATTATCTAAAGAACATTCATGAGTCGAGAACGCGGATTCACTATAAATACGTCATGATTGAAAAATTGAAATAGTTAGTCAACCCGTTGGCAACAGTTATATTTTTGTTTTGGAGATTTGAAATTTTTGTTTATGTTTTCTCACAATTCTCCTTTTGTCAATGATAGTTTCATCTTTCTCAAGAATATTCTTTGTCATATTTTAATAGCCAAATTCCCAACTAATAGTTTATATTTTCTTTAGTAATTTTCAGTTCTCGAAACATGATTTTGATTTGGAGAACATCCTAAAAAAGAAATAGATCGAAAAGCAACTCACACCCAAATTGATGGTAATTATCATGATAGTAAATAATAAAAAAGTATTTTGATGGACTATTTTATAAAAAAGAAAAATTATTTTTTCTTTCTCTATTTTTTAAGCATTTAATACGATGTTCATTTTAAATAATAATTTACTAATAATGATAATCATGTTTGAATATAAAAAAAAAAACATTGAAATTAAACATGGGATCGTTTGGGGAAAGGGTTGATTTATAGAGGGTTAATATTATGATAATTATAATATTATCATAAAATTAGTGTTATGACTTAATGTATTTAAGGCAAGGGTTATTATAGGTAGTTTTATGATAATAGTGTTTGGGGGAATGACTATGATCATAATTAGTGTTATGATAATATGCATTTGGGAAAAGATTATGATAGTAGTGTTATGATTTTTTTAATGTAAATTATGTTCGTATTCTCAGGCATAAAAAATCATCTTTTTTTTTTTTTTTTTTTTTAAGTTCTTCTGGGTCTTTTAGTAGTTTTCTTGTGCCAAAAAAAACAGTCTTCATTCAGTAACTTTTCGTTTTCATTTTTTATTAAAATTATTTTTACAATTTCTTTTATAGTATTTATTAATTTTAATGCTTATTTTCCTTCCAAACTTTCAACACTAAATAAAATTGAACTTTTTAGTTAAATTCTAATTCTAATAATGAAAACAAACCCTTTGATTTATTTTTGTGGCAGTATCTCAAATTTTGATTCAGTAAAATAATAGGAAAAAATAATAACAAATTATCGAAACCTGTGTATGCAAATAATGTTTATTAACTTAATTTTAATTTTAAAAGATAAACAAAAAAATCTTAGTTGATTAATCATTTTGTTATTTTTTAAATTAAGTAATGTTTCTTAACTACGAGAATGAAATTAATAACCAAAATTTAAAAATAATAATAATAACAAATTCTTAAAAACTATATTTTTCTTCAAATTTCAACTTAATTTTTTTGAAATATTTGTAAAGTGGGTAACTAGTTAATAAAAAAATGTTCATAAGCTAAATATTTATAAAAGAAACAAAAATAAAAAACCAAATGATTATTTGTATGAAAGGGTCTAAATCTTTTACTTTTTATTTTTTTCACAAAGATAATTTTATAAAATTAATTTTCTTAACTCTCTTCTTTTAAAATTTTAATGTCCACACATTAGTATAATAGAGTTGTAAAAAATTAAAAATAAAGACAAAGGTGAGTCATGGAGGAAGGTTAGGGGTTGAAATGGGATTAGGATAACCCTAATCCCCCTCTTATGCTGACACTCACCCAAAACAAGGAGTGGACTATAAAACCCACTCTAATACTTCACAAACCCCCTCCCAAAGAGTCCCTAATAAGATTTTATAAACACATTTATATAATGAATCGGATAAAAGTATCAATATCTATCTCTAATAAATTATAACATTTTAAGGAGTTTTGTCATTTACAATAATTTTTTTATATGTGTTTTCTTTTAAATATAATTTTCAAACACTCCAACCCATGTAATATGGAAAAAAATATTCATATTCTTATATTGTCCTCAATTTTTTTTTTTTTTTTTTTTTTTTTTTTTTTGTGTAAAATTTGTTATTCTTTTATGTATGAGAGTTATTAACGTGTGAAAACATTATTAGGACATTTCGTTACCAAATGTTAAAAACATTTACTAGAATATTAATATATTAATGACCATTATAATCTTTTACTTTCTACCATGTATAGATTTTTTTTATGAAAATACTTACTGAAATAAAAACTCTTACACTATAAAATAAAACTATAGAATATTGATTAGATGTTGAAAATATTGTATGTTTTAGTTCTTTTAAGTTAAAACTACGAGATTTCATCTGTTTTTGAGTAGTTACTTACCGAAGTTATTAATCTTCTTTTTCCTTTTCTCTTCTTTGATTAGATATGGGAAAGTTGGTATGTACAAAACTCACATATTTGGAAAACCAACTATAATTGTCTGCAAACCTGAATTATGTCGTCAAGTATTAACGGATGAAACTAAGTTCATTCCTGGTTATCCCACAACCATGAAAACCTTATTTGGTAAAAAATCACTGCATGCAGTCACGAAGGAGGAGCATCGGAAGCTCCGACGGCTAATAACGACACCGATCAGCAGCCACGCCGCACTCGAGATGTACATTGATCATATTGAACACACAGTGATTAGTGGGTTGGAGGAATGGTCAAGCATGGAGAAGCCATTGGAGTTGTTAACAACGATAAAGCAACTTACCTTCAAAGTTATTTGGAACATTTTTATGGGTTCAACTCCAATAAAAAGCACTTCTATAAGAGAAATGGAGACTTCCAATGATGATATTGTACTTGGGTTCTTCACTATGCCAATCAACTTTCCTGGCTTCTCCTTCCATAAAGCACTCATGGTAAGAACAAAAATCATTTCTAATACAAATGTGACATAGTCTCACTTTTAATATATATGTGACATATATTTTCAATCAATCTACTTTACGATAATATTGTACAATATCGTCATATGATATAATGAAAAGAAATGTATAAATTATATATAGGCTAGAAAAAGATTGCAAGAAACACTTCAATCAATTCTGGAAGAGAAGAGAACGGTGAAGAAAAGCAAAGGGGAAAATTGGGAAGCAAAAGATATGATGGATTTGTTGATGGAAGTGAGAGATGAAGATGGTGAAGGATTTGATGATGAGACCATTACAGAGATGATTTTTAGTATGCTATTTGGAGGCCAAGAGACTTCAGCTTTCACTTCAATGTGGGCAATTTTGTTTCTTACAGATAATCCACATATATTCCAAAAGGCCAAGGTTAGACTCTTTAATTTCTTAACTTATACGTTTAAATTGTGCAATAATGTTTATGAGATATAAATGAAACTTATTTAAGATATATATGATCAAGGTTTAGACTATAGATATCGACAATCTAAAGGTATGCTATTTTGATTTTGAGATACATGAATAAAGATGTCATGGATATGTCAATCTAGTTGAGATATCCTAGTGTATCTACCGTTTCTCATTCCTGGTGTTTTTTTCAATAAAAGAAAAAAAAGAAGAAGAAAAGCATAGTTGTTTTGGTTGTTTGAAAAACTATATTGACAGAAATATTGAACGTTGCTTTTATAAAAATATGAATGAAAGTGTATCATTAAAATGTTGATGCCGATGGACGTTCCTTAATAAATTATAAAAGTAAAAGAATAAAAAATAAATTTAAATTTGTAAATAAACATATTATGATATTTAAACCAGACCAATAAGTATGTTTATTATTATTTATATTATATTTAACATAAGTGACATGTTAATGTTTATTTTCTTAAGTTCTAGGTATCATTCTACAATATTATTCACTTCTCATTTTTATTGAAATGTAAAAATAACAATAGGTCCATGGAACGGAAAAAAATTTAATACTATGAACATATGATCACAAAGTGGATAGCAATAGTAATCTAGTGTTTTTTTTTATTAATTTTATTATTATGAAATAAATTATTATTTTGATGGTTAAGTTTAAGAATTGATTTTAGGAAGAACAAGAAGATATCATTAGAAGAAGAGCCTCAACACAAAAGGGTGTAAGTCTCTCGGAGATTAAACAAATGAAATTTCTTGCTCAGGTATTTTTATTTTATTATTAATTTCCCTTTGCATGCTTTTATTTGATCCTTTTTAGGCACAAAATCATATATTAGCTTTCGGAATCGAATATAGTATATATGTTCTAAATCTCTTTTAATTTTGAAGATTAATTTTGGTTGGTTATGAATTTTGATTTCATAATGTCTTTAAATCCTTTAACATAAAAAAGAATTACACTACAAGGATTTGGTAAACTCCTGACGCCATAAATCGTCGTCCATGTATAAAAACGCGTCGGGACAACCTCTCCCAACGTCAACGTTCCGTCGGGCGTATTACGTTGGGAGAGCAATTTTTGACGGGCAAACGGGACAACTTCGAGAATGCCTTATCCCTAACGTTGTCAAGGTCGACAAGTGACCTACGTCGTCTCCTCTATGTGTCTGGCGTAACTTTCTTCTGACGTGAAGTCGGGAGAAGCTTTCCCAGACAGATTTTTCATGACGTCGGAGAATCACTTATTCCTGATGAACAAGCAATGTCAGGAGACCCCCCCATTTCTCGACATTGGCTGCATGATGTCGGGGAATAGGAAATAATTATTTAATTGTTTTTTTTTCCGACATGGTCAATGTTGACGTCGAAAATGAGGACCACATGTTCGACGTTTGTGTGCATTGGGTCGGGGAAAATACAAAGAATTAAATATTAATTTCTCTTTTTTTTTTTCCGATGTGGCCAACATAACGTCGAGAATAGAAACCACATTCCTGACGTTTGTGTGTATTACATCGGAGAAAATGTAAAATTTAAATATTAATTTCTCCTTTCCCAACTTCTTAAATCGTGACGTCGGGACTAGCCATCTAGGCTGCCAATGTGTAATTTACGGCATTGGGGGAGTCTCTTTATTTCAATTCCTCTTTTGCTAACGCCTTTTTCTGCTTTGGGAGAACCCCAAATTCTCGTAGTGTTAGTGTTAAAGTTTTACATGATTAATTGTTGGGTTTTTTTACGGGTGATCCGTTCACATGTGCCTTTTATTATTAAGACTTGCCCTTGTCACAAGTTCATGAAATATATTTTTTTTATCAAGTAAGAGCAGGCCACCACATTTTTGTTAAGGATAACCATTTGTATCGTAGTGGTAATTAGTTAGCGATGACTATCTATTGCAATTATACACGGCATAAAAATTGTGTTTTCCTCACCCTATTTTCACGTAACCATATCCCTAATGCCATAAAAACTGATTTTCATGAATGTTTTACCCTATATTTATGGAATATTCTAACAAACTATGATAAACATAAATTCCATAGAGATGGTCAACCTTAACACAATAAGAAGAAAGTTAGAATACTTAAAAAATTGGGAAGGGTTGGGTCATTAATTATAAATGCTCTTGTGAAAACTAGTTCTAACACAACTAGTTCTAACACAACTAGTTCTTACAAATAATCATAACAAATAAATTTTCAATAAACACCGTCAACAAGTATCTAAATATAGTAACTAGCATTGCTACTGTATCGCTCAACTAGAAAGCGTTTTGTAATCTCTCTTATATACTCTTTTGATCAACTTCTCTCTAGTTTGTTTTGTACCTTTCCATAGATCAATGATATTGCTTTTGGTCTTTGGGACGTAATGAGGGTGCTATAGAGATGTCAACCTAGATGAGATGTCTCGATGCACCCCCGATCCTCTCTTACCTTGTATATATTTTCAAAATCGAACTAGTAATAGTGAATTTATATAACTTTTAATTCTATATATATTTTGTATATTATCCAGGTTATAGATGAGACGCTTCGTCTAAGTAGTATTGCATTTGCTACTTTTCGTGAGACAACAGTAGATGCCAAAATTAACGGTTAGTCAACAAATAAAAGAATTTATCTCGATCGCTATATTTTTCTCATTCATCCCAAATTAATATTTTTCCTATATATTGAGTAATTGTAATAACGACCTTGTATTATGTTTTTAGGTAAAATAATACCAAAGGGATGGAAAGTCATACTTTGGCTTCGAGAGCTTTACATGGACGAAAAACTACATCCTTCCCCTCAACACTTCGATCCTTCAAGATGGGATGTATGCAATTATTAAACTCTACTTAATTATTTGCATATTCTTTTATTTTCTATTTGTGTTTTTAATTTTTTTCAGCCACTAATCTTTGATTTAGATGCAAAATATAAATGGACTAAATTTAGCATGTCTTCTAGAAATGATATATATATATATATTAGTCCTAAGTTTTGAATGTAATTTTATTGGGAGTCTTTTTTTATATTTATTTACTGTCACCATGATAGAAAGAATTTGAACTGAGGCTTTTTGTCCTCGAAAACATACAGATGTCAGTTAAACTAAGCTTATGTTTGGAAATACTATCAATTTCATTGATAAATAATAACATTTTGTTATATTAATAAATATATATTTTTGATTCATTTTGCTATATTTGAAAACATTTTTCTTACTTATATTTTTCAACAGAATTTTATAGGAAGTCCAGGTGCTTTTACTCCCTTTGGATTAGGAGTTAGGATGTGCCCGGGACGTGATCTAGCAAGAATCGAGATCTCAATTTTCCTTCATTATTTTGTCCTCAACTACAAGTGAGTTTTATTTAATCAATTTTTTATCTTCTATAAACTTTTGACACAAAACAAACATAAATTTGTTAGGCTCAGGATGTTTTTTTAAAATATAAATAGAAATTTATCGGAGAAATAAAAAACGTGATCAATCACGTCGAGTAACTAAGTTTATTTAGTAAAGAATTTGATAATAAGAGATTCAATAAAACGTGATAGAAGTGTTTTCATTGATAAATGCAGGATAGAGCGACTTAATCCTCAATGCCAATTGAATTACTTGCCCATTTCTTATCCTATAGACAAATGTTTGGCAAGAGTCATAAAAGCTCCATCAAAAACTGACTAAAAAGTCATTCCTCATGTAACCATCTAGTGTGAACTTTATGATTATTGTATTAAGCTTCTAAATTAATATATATGACATGTACTTGTTTGTGTATGTATGTGTGTGAATTTTAATTCACCCATCAAATAAAATAAATACTTTATTATGGTGTTATGATGAACATTTTTATTTTTCTATGACATTCTTGAATCATTAAAAAACTCAATTCAATTATTATGTCAAAATTCTTTAATTTCTTTTTAAAAAATCAATGTCCTATTTTACCCTTTGTTACTCCAATGTGTTAATAAATAGGATCATGTTTGAAGTAATGATCTCATACAATAAGTGGAGAGCATTCCATCAATTGGACTATATTGAAAAAAACTTTCTCACCTCAAGAAAGGGAGAAATTAGTATAATTTCTCAAAATCTGTCATAGGAATAACATTCTAATAAAGAGATGTTTTTTTAAAACGCTATTAAAATTATTTTTTCTTGAGATCAAATTTTAGACTAACAAAGATGTGATCTCTCCCCTCAAGATTTCTAGAAAATCAAACTTTCAGATTCCTAGATTTCATCGTAGGATTTTGTTTAAGGAAAACGATATAAGTTATTAGAAAAGATCGATTAGAAAATCTTATGAAATCATATATCAAATTTTGAACATTTGAAAAAACATATTAGAAAAAATTAAACAACTATTAGCAAGAATATATTAAATGAATCATAAAGCAACACACGTATTTAAATATGCATATATGTACAAAAATGTAAAATAAAAAAAAAATCTATAAGTAAAATAAAACATGAAACAAAATTACTAGAAAAAAAGAAGAAAAGTAAGAACAAATAATGAGTTAAATACATAAACAAATAAATTTATTATAAGAGAAAGGAAAAATAGGAATAAGATAATAAAGAAGTAATTATAGAGAAAGAAATGGAGAAATAAGAACAAGAAAAATCAACAAATATGGATGAAAAATATAATATTATATAGCATAAAAAATGAGAAAATACTACAGAAACAATAATAAAATGCTATGAAGAGAAAAAAATATATAAAAATGCTAAATATAAAGAAATTAAAGATAAGTATATAAAGTACATAGCTTAAGAATAAATTAACAAAGAAAAGAAACAGTGATAAAAAAAAAGAAAGATAAACAACATAATGTAAAGCAAATATATATAATAAAAAATTATATATAAAAAAAGAAGAAAAATTTTTGTAAATAGAAAAAAAAAGGAAAGTATTTACATTCTATAGAAAAAAAAAAGAAGATGGATACTTTGGACTTGAGTTAAAATTTTGGTTATCCATGTTGGACTTGGATTGAAATTTTGCAATGAGCCGTAAATAGTTTGCCAATTCTTCAATTTTTAAAAATCCTCCAAAAAAGAAACTTACAAGATAATAAATAAATAAAGGCAAGAGAAAGAAAATAGTAAAAATAAGAACAATAACTAAAAACAAGAGGATAAATATTACAAAAAAAGGTGAAATCCAAGACACTAAACTCTCTTGTTGTATAAAGAGTGGATCATTGGGACTTAAGACCTACCCTACACTTCCAACTAAGTTAGATTTTTTCTTCTGTGATGGATTTTTTGTATTATTGTAGGGAGCTTTTGTGAGAAAGACGAAGACTTATGAGGTTTCTAGAAAAGAAAATAAAATGGATGTTGTAAATCTTTTATTTATTTATTTATTTATTTTGTAAGAAGAGATGAAGGTTAAGAGAAGTAGGGGCTATGAAGCTTAGGGGTTTAGATGAAGAAGAGAGGATGGAAAGGTTGTAAAAAATTTCTAGGGTTATTTTATGTGGCCTTTTCTTTTGTTGTTGTTGGATGAAAAAGAAGAGATTATTTAATGACATGCAGCTTTTATTAACATTTTTTTAAAAAAAAAAGTTACCATATTGAGTAATTCTCCACATACCTTAGTTAGACTAACTAATTGATTTAGTTGCTCTAACCAAACTACCTATATAACTTTAAAAGTAACTAAATAACATTTTTTTTTTACAGAAATTGGTTAATCACAAAATTAAAAAAATAGCTAAATTAAGGCAAAAATTAATCTAGCAATTGAATTAATTTTAAATAAGGTCGGATAAAATTAGGTGACTTCACAAGAGACATGACAATCGAAATTAGATAAAGGCAGGAAGATTTAAAGCTATAGTGCTTGGGCCATAGTTAACAAATAGGGCGGATGATTTACTAGTCTAGTATCCAGTGAGAGCATGAATGTCTTCCCAAAGCTCAACGATTGATTTTTCATGGTCTTTGAAAATTCTATTATTTATTTCCAGCTAAGTAGACCAAAGAACAACCGCTATAGTGTTAAAGATGATAGTGCCTTTTCTATTCTTTTGTTTGATGGAGCAAAGTTTAGAGAGAGATCATGTTCTGATGGTTATTTTGCCAGTTCATAAGGGTCTCAACTTTACCCCATAGATTTTGAGCAGTAGAAAAGAAGATGAATATGTGATTTATATCCTCCGAGTGAGCTTTACATAGAATGCACCAATTTGCGTTGAGATGTGTACTAGGGAGTCTTCTTTGAAGCTTGTCAGCTATGTTAATGCAATCATGAATGAGGGATTCAAATAAAAAATATGTATTTTTTTGGAATGCTCGATTTCCACAGGTTTTTTTATGGTCATTGAGTTTATAGTCATTGTATCTCTTGGCTCCACACTATAAATAGCTTTCTTAATCGAGGCAATGTTGAATTTACCATCAGTATTATGCTTCCGTATCAAAGTGCCAGGGCCTCTGTTGTTACAAGGAGCTGTGAGGTGAGATTTTATTCGTTCAATTGTTGAAGTTCAAAGTTTCAAAGAGCCTTTCGAGACTGGAAGTCCCATTCTATTGTGCTCTGGTTCCAGGCTTCCTTAACAGTCTCCATTCGGATTTTTGCGAGGGCAAACAACCTTGGTCTATATAAGGAGAGAGGGCTTTTTTCGTTTCAAGCACCTTTCCAAAAAGTGAGATTTTCACCATTGTTGACTTTTCAATTAACTTGGGGAAGGAACCAATCCAATCCTTTTATAATGTATCTTTAGGGGGCTTTTAGATTACTGTATTTTCCATTTGTAGGAATCTCTCCAATGTAGGCTTGGTTATATTTAGCTATAATCAGCCTTTTCCAAAGGGGTTTTTGTTCATCGAAGAATCTCCAAAGCCATTTACATATAGAAGTGTGAAATTTGTGTCAGGCGCTCTCTATTGATACCCAGTAATCCTCCTTTTTCTTTTGGTGGGGAGGTGATAATAGACCATCTCATGAGTTGTATGTGTTTCTTCTCATTTGAGATTTTCCATAGGTGGTAATAGAAAAATGTACTTTATATAATTTGTTATCCTTGCCTTTTCAACAAGTTCAAAAGATATGAAATAAACATATATTTGAAAGATCGAAGATGATTTACTAGAAACTTGAGGCTAGATGTAAATATAAATCATTTTTCAAGGTCTAAATCATACATAATTGAAATTGTTATTGTTTTGAGGACAACGACCTTCAGACATTCAAACAATATAGTATGTCATTGTACACTTTTAACATAAACTCTCAGGGTTTTATTTTTGGTTCAATAACCTTAATGACCATCTCTTATTGTAGAAAAATAAAAAATATTTAAGAGTTATTAAAATGGGTTCTATGTTAAAGGTAGAGTGGTAATTTTTCTTATGGCAAATTTATAAATCCTTCATTTTCAACAAGTAACAGGTCTTTATTAGAGAAAAGAAAAGAGAGGAAGAGAGGGGGAGGCAGCTGCAAGACACAAATCACAAAAAAGAGAGTAAGCGAGAGTTTTCTTCTGCAACTCGTGAGTTTCACCCTTCTACCAACGGTTCGATGGAGCATTAGCGTCAGCGAGTTTCTGCATTCTGCCAGCTGTATATTCGAGCGTTTATTCTGGCGTTTGTTTTGGGATTTGAGTGGTATTCACTGGTGGGTTCCAGCCTGGTTTAATTTGATTGAGTATTTTGGTCGTGGTTTTCTTCACGTGGTTTACCCGTGGGTTCTTCTTGTGTTTGCAGTAGCTTGTTCGACACGTGGTTCTCTGGTTAGAGGAAACGATTTTTGGTAGTTTTGGGTCTCAATATCAAGCAGCAGTCGGCACGTGGGTCTCTCACTTTCTTGGTGTTTGGTCGACAGTAAAGTCGGAATCAACGGTAAAATTACAGATCGTTTATTACTTGTTGATATTTGTAATTTGTAGCTTGTTTTTGTTCTCAATGTGGTTAATGAGTTTAGTCAATTAATCTCATATTGTTGTAGCTTCTGATATGTAGGTCCTATTAGATCCTCTTTCTAGCTCATAAATGGTAATAAGATTTATTTCTATTGGTTGTAATTTGAAATGTTTAACTTTACTTTGGGACGTGTAGTAAAATGTATGGTGATACATTATAATATAAATCAAACTTTATTATATAAATTTAATTTTGGATATGATTCAAAATTAATTTATGAGAGATAAAATATTTGAATGAGTTTAAATATTAATTTAATGTAAATTAGATTCATATTAAAATTATTGGTTATGAGAGAAATTTATATTTGAATATGATTTAAATTTGAATTAAGTTAAATATAATATATTTAATTTAGCTATTAATTAATTGAAGAATTAATTATAAGTTTAGTTTAATTTTATTTAATTAAATTTTATTTAATGAAATTAATTTAAAACTATAAGATATTGGAGAGATATTCATTAAATATGATTTAAATGAAATATTATATAAATATGATTTAATTAATTCTTAATTGATTAATTAATTAGTTGATTTTAAATTTTTGTTAATTTAATATTTTTTAAATTAATAGAATTCCATGATTCTCTCATACTCCCTCAAGAAAAGGGAATTATAAATATGCAGAAGAAAATCGTTTTTCTTCAACCTATGCTTTTGCCCCTTTCAAAAATAGTTTCTCTCTAAACCTTTTTTCATCCCAACTGGTTCCCACAAATCAATCTCATCCCAGAGGATAGGAAGATCTCCGACGGGTGGTGTCCCAATTTGGAGTTTTAGTAGATTCAAAAGCGTCAAACTATGTGAGTTTTTCATTCTTTGTCTCTTTTTAATTTAAAAGCATGCTGAGCTTTTTAGAATTTTTTATTCTAAATATTATGAATGTATTGGTCTTTTGAGATTTCTAAATTAAATTAAGGAATGATCGGTAAAATCTTCCGCTTCCTAGAGTTGTTATCTATTCAATTCCTTTGTCATAAAGGATACATTAAGAAACATTGCCCTTTCAATAGGAGTAAGGAAGCATAGGGTAGCAATCATGCAGTTGACACTAGTGCCACAAATGTTACTGATGGGGTATCACGCAGTAGAGGTCTTGATGGTGTCTCATAGGAATATGCAAAATGATTGGATCATGGATTCAGGGTGCCCGTATCACATGACTTCTAACCAGGATTTTCTGATTGACTTTCAGAAAAATGATGAGGGAAATGTCTTATTGGATGACAACGGTACCTGTGATGTCAAGGAAACTGGGTCAGTTAAAATTGCAACACATGACGGGATGATCAGAAAGCTCACAAATGTGATGTATGTTGTAGAACTCAAATATAATCTAATATCTTTTGGTGAATTAGATAGATCAGATTATGTTTTTAAATCTGAGAACGAAGTTCTAAAATTTATCAAGGGTTCTTTGGTTAAATTGAGGTGATCCTTGAGGAATGGTCTGTATGTGTTGGGAGGTACTGCAGGTTTAGGTAGTATTGCTACAACATCAGAGTAGCAGAAACAATAGACAGTTGATCATGTTGTGAGAGAGGTCAGAATTGATGCTGGAGTACGATCATCAGGCAAATGTTCAGATGTATCTAGTGATCAATCACCATTAGTTCCACAGACATAGGCTACAGAGTAGTCTGAATTTGATGGTGTACATAAAGGGGTAAAAGCCCTTTGGCATCGGAAAATTTTACAGAACAATTCCTTAATTTAATTTGAGAATCCCAAAATACCAGTACATAGGCAAAATAATTAAGAAACTAATTTTTTTATTAAGCATGCTTTAATAAAGTGTAGATTAGAGAAAGAAAAACTTACGTAGTTTGATGTCTTTGAATCTACTAAATCTCCAAATTTGGGGACACCACCCGTCGGAGACCTTTTTATCCTCTGGGATGAGATTGGTTTGTGGGAACCAATTGGGATGGAAAAAGTTTTAGAGAGAAACTATTTTGCAGAAAAGCAAAATCACTAGTTTAAGAAAAAAACTATATAGTATCAGCAAAAAATTACTACATGTTCTTCTATATTGAAAGGAAAGACCAAAAAATGCATAAGGTGTCCATGAGCGTATTTGCAAGATGATAAGGTGGTAAACTAAAATGGCTCGCAAAAACCATATCATTAAAGTGGGAGCCTGAGACATACAGTGAAGGTATGATTATGATTTATGCATTCCTAAAGTATAATCATTTTGTTACAATGGAGACTATATTTTTTATTTTTTACTTTATGGTATATGCTTCATATTATGTGTAATATTAAGTCATTTATAATGCACTTAGTATAGACATCATTTATAAAGGTATGTGAACTTTTCATATGACACCCTTTTCAACAAAGCTCCCCAAACCTTGTTTATAATGAGGTGTTAATTGTCCTTATTTTTGAATTTTATTCACCGTCCAAACTGGTGTGTTGTCTTCGTCAGGGCCGCCGTTGTCTTCATCTGGGTTGCCTGCTTCACTATGGACATATATAAGCTATGTTGTTTTTTTTATTTCCAGTGAAGATGCTAAGAAACTAAGAATACACACTCTATGAAGTTGGAGAAATGGATTATCTTAAAAGATTATTGTAGTTTTTTTCTTAGGAGGCGAGTTGTAACGTTCTCTTTTGTCAACTTTATGGAGCTTGGAATATATATAAAATTTTTGTAGGATAAATTTCCAATGTTTTTATTTTATGAGGTTGGATTCTGAGTTCTTTTGTAGCTAAAATGAGATTTTGAGGTGAGATTGCCTTGTTTCTTTTATGTTAATCAAATTTGCTTGTTAACTCTTTTTTTTTTTTTTTGTAATTCGTATGCTCTTTTTTTCTTTATGAGCGACTTAAGTAAGACTTTATCTATGAAAGATTCTCTCTGTAAACATATTTGTAATTTTTAATCTGTAGTAGGTTATTTCTTCATTGTTGGCATCATTAATCACATTTATATTGCATTAGAAATTTTATTATTGTTTATGATCTGCAAACTAAAGGTCTATGTTTCTTGTTATTTATTTATTAATTCATTTTGTGTTGACTGCTTTTGGAAAACAAAGAAACTACTTGATTATATTTGATTCCGCCTTTTTTCTCTTTTCAAAATGGTACTATATGGTATTTCTCACAGTCTGTTCCACAATCTACATTTGTTGTTATGAGTATTCATGTTTCCTATCTACATTTGTCATTATGACTTGAATGTTAGGAATGTTGAGCCTTTAGACTTAATTTGTTGGGAATGAAACTAATAAGTAATTAAACTTCACTAATTTGTTGGAAATGTTAAGCCTTCAGACTTAATTAACTTGAATGAAATTTCAGTTAAGGTTAGCTAGTGATGATATAGCTTGAATACCTAAGATTAACACCTTTCTTCAACGTTGTCTTCTTTGTTCAATTTAGATAGGCTTTTCAATCTGGATTTATTGGCTTGCAGCTCTACTCAGTAAATAATAATACTATGTATAAGAATAAAACTGATTAGATTTTTTAGGATCCTTATAGTATAGACTACGGTTATTGGTTTGATGAATGTTTGAACTTAGTTTCATATGGGTTTAAATATTCATGTATGAGACAAGATTTGTGAATGTTGAAAGGATGTTGAAGGATATTGAAACTTCAACAACAACTTTATGGGGATTTGACTGGAGAATCTCTAGCATGATGAAGCCTCATGGTTTGCGTCCTCTCTTAATTTCTTGGGTTTTATGGATAGTTGATTTAGGCCTATGTCTTAGCTCTCGTGAATCTAATTCACAAACCACAATGATACTTATTTTATTTTTCTAGGAACCATAATGTTACTTTTCTGCGTTAGCAAAGACCATTTTCTTGTAGTTATAGTCAGGTTTGTTTTCTATCTCTCTCTTTTAATCCTTCAGAATATTTGTGTTTCTCTGAAATCATTAGTTTTGTGCCTACCCTCGGAACTCTTCTGAGTTTTCTATGTCCATAGTCTTATGTACTCTCTCTCTCAAAGAAAAATAAATTGTGGTTTAAAGTATATTTTGTATCATTTTAGTCTCGTTGAAAGTGTTTTCTATGCTTTATATTATTTCTTTAAGGTATTGATTGGCTACCATTTGATTTTCTATTTCTGGTTTGTAGAAATTGAGTTTATAATCGCTACTTCCATCTTTTAAGTTTCTTTGTTTTCTTGTCCATTTTCTATCAATATTTTGAAAAACTAAGTCAAATTTTGAAAACTAAAAAGGTATTCTAAAACTCATTATTACTACTCGTTCGTTCAATTTTGTATGTTGTAACAAGGTACTTGTAACTCCTTTCTAGAAAGAGCTTGGTGGGCTTCTATGTGGCGAATCATCTTTTATTCAGCTGGTTGGAAGCAATTGCAAATTGGACTGGTATTTTTCTTGATTTTTGTACTTTACCTGTGCCTGTTGGATGACTACCTTAGCTTTAATTATTGCCTCCATGTTTAAAGATAATTTCTTCACCTGTCCCATTTCTTCACTCCATGGTTTCTTTCTTTCCTTTCCCAAGGTATGTTTCTTGCTTCCTCTTTTTATCTCTACACTTTCAATAATTCTCATGATCCAACTTTCGGCTTCAAAAAAGGTAAAGAGGGTGTCATCTATATGATCCATCTTATTAGTTCCCTAATTTGGGTTTGTTTTGATCAATCTTTGTTTTCTCATTAAAATGTTCTTTATGTTTCATTCATGATAAATAGAGTGTTTGGATTATGAACTTTATAAGTAAATGTAAGATTGAGAGAAATTTGAATCTTTGTGGTGAATGTGTATTTAATGGTGTAAAAGAATTAGTGCTTGAAACTCATGTGTAACTGTTAATTTGATGGAGGTATTTTGCTTTGTACTGTTGTCAAGAATCATGTATGGCTTTAAGTTTATTGTGTGGAGATTATGCATAAATGATATGAACACTCAGCTTCCAGGAGTTATGATTAGCCATGAGATTATTGGACTGTAGTTTATATTTCCTTCATTTTCTGTTTTCTTTGTTAATTTTCTTTTTTTTGTTTATTGGACAGTGTACATGAAGGAATTGAATTAAGAGTTGGAGGGTGAGGGAATCCAGGGCTGGAATTCCATACTTTGTGTTGTTTGCCATTGGAAATGTTATAATATATTAAACAATAGGTCAGTATTATTGTAATTTACTTACTTGAAGCATTTATTATTGTAATTCAGTATACAATTTCCTTGGGTTTTTTGAATTTAGTTAACACCTACTATCACTTCGAATGATAACATTGTTGTTTTTTAATAATAAACCATTTGTTTGCTTGTTCCTCCTTTTTTCAGAATTCTAAACCATTTATGGAATTTAAATTGATGTTAAGAAAAAAACTACACTATTTAGATATGAGCTTTCGTACTCCCCACCTTTAACCCAAAAAATTTACGGATTTAGATATTTAGATATTGGTTTTTGTCATTTAGGATAGCTGTGTGTGTGTCATTTTTATTGTTTCAAACTTGATTGGAAATATTATAATTAAAGCTATGGTTGCTATTCTCTTATGTTGTGTGCCATTTTTATCGTGCATCATTTACTGTGCCTTAATTAGCTTTAAATAGAACGTTCTTTTAGATAATGTTATTTAGTCATACTCTAAAATGAGATTTCATTTTCTTACTAGGTTTGGAGAATCCATTGAAAAAGTGAAGCCAACATGGAGCAATGGATTTGAACAATATAAATAAATCTCATTGAAAAAGTAAAGCCAACATTATACTAATTCACAAAATAAATTTGAACATTTCAAATTACAACCAATATAAATAAATCTCATTATACTTTATGAGCTAGAAATGTAACAACCCAAACTTTTCAGACCTTGTCTAAGTCGTTACTTTAACACAAAACAGTTTGTTGACAAAAGACATAACGAAATTTAGTTGAAATTATGAGAAATCGAAGAAAAACTTTAATCGGGCCCTATTTCAAAATATGAAATTTTAAAGTACTGTTTACAAAAAATTTTAGCTATTTGTAAAATTTGTGCAACAAAATATTTATAAAACCATCAGCGGAAGTAGTTAAAAGACAGTCCTCTATGGAGAATCACGATTCCTTCTTGTCTCTCGTCGGTCTGCCCCTCGTGTTACCTTTTCTTGAAAAGTTAAACATAAAAAGGGTGAGTATTAACATACCCAGTAAGAGACCCACTACTGGTCCCGTTAGGGGAAAAATAAATTATTAGCATCCTATGGTGTACCCTGCACAGTCACAGTCTTGTGATCCCGTAGGATGCACATAATCAGTCTAGCGTCCGAGGGACGCATAAATCAGTCTAGTGTTCTGCAGAAACACATATCAATCTAGTGCTCCCGAAGGATGCACATATCAGTCTAGTGCTCCCGAAGGATGCACATATCAGTCTAGTGCCCCCGAAGGATGCACAAAATGGTGGTGATCTCGTAGGACACCTGCAAGGTAACTACCCACTAGGAAACTAATAATTTTCCCCTCAATCCATTCTATACACCTTAACCGTTATTCATAGCTCAGTTAATGTTCTCATCACAATCTCTTCATTCAACCCCAAACCGCCATCTTACTCTAAGTTAGTCCAAGGCCAGTCAGAAACACGTCAATACATCAGTCAACAACTTAAGTGATCATAACATTCACCTCAGTCTACAATGGCACCACCATAATGTCTCTTCCGTTCACAATAACACTACCATAGTTGTATATCATACATTCGGTTTACACAACCATCAACCAGTTCAAGCCACACTTTATATAAGCCTCATCTACGAGATTCAGTCATTTCCACATCCTTACAATTGTACATATACATAACCAGACAGTCATAACATGCATTCAACCACAAGTCCACATTCAATCATACACATCATGGTCGTCATCCCTACTCAGTTAAGATATAACAGTACGATCTATGCAGCCAATACATCCAAATATTTTTATTGAGTCCAGTAGAAAGTCTCTTACTTTAAAGTTAGGCAAGCTCCTTAACCGCGCCAAGGTCTACGAAAAACGAACCTAAACATTAAGATAGATACTCAATATTCCTCTCCAACGCATCATTCATTTAAAGCCAATCCAATGTGATTATTCACACTTACCCAACTCGAATGAAGAAAAACTTCCAATGAAGATCGCTTCGAAACTTAGATATTCAAGCACCGCCTCTCCAAAAATCACCTTAAGATCAAACAATACTCAATCAATTAGCCAACCTTGAAGCTTATGCTAACTAAGAGCAATAATATTAAACCCAAAATTCTTCTTACCAATGAACTTACAACATGGACGTCGGATCCGCGGCTAGCTCGGAGAAGAGGTTCAGCACGCGTGGCTCACAGACGGCTTGCACTGAGAATGAACGGCACGGATCTGAGGGTGGCTCGGTTGAACGAAAAAGGAACGAAGACCTTCAGTTGGAAGACGGAGAGTCGCGGTGGTGCGGAACGGTTGACGGACGTGGCGGCGGCTCGAAACGGTTGACGGACGACTTGTGCGAGCCGAGCGACGCAGCTATCCGAGCGGTGCGGCTAACAGAAGACGACGGACGGTGTGGCAACGCGGCTCGGGCTGGGTTTCGTCGAACGGACGGCGTGAGAAAACAGATCTGAGGGGGGGCGTTTCGGCTGGTTTCAGCTGGCGGACGAAGAGTCACAGTGACGTCGCAGACGTGAGACAGACGCGGTCGGAGTGCAGTTTAATATCTTCACTTTTTGCGACCCACAAGAACCAGACGTCGCGAAAAGTTGCAAATTTAAGGGTACGTATTGAAGTGACAATGGTCACCTTTCTGCGACGTGTAGCAGGTACACGTCGGAAAATGTTTAAATAATTAATTCATTATTTAACCTTTCTGCGACGTCGAGGAAAGTCCACACTATTTATTCCCCCTTCAACACAGAACTGATTGAAAAATGAAAGGAAGAGAAAATCGGCCGAGAGAGAGGGAGAGGAAGAGATTCGTGCTGCCGTCCGTCCATCTTCGCCATCATCTTTGCCGCTGGCTCATCTCCTTCCTTCTCTGAATCGCTCATCTCCCTCTCTCACTTCTTGTACTTTTTCTCTTTCCCTTCTCTAAATTGCTCATCTCCGTCCGTTTTTCTATCCAATTTCATTCTCCAAAAACGATTAATCACTTGAAAATAGACTAATTTATCAGCAACATCAATCATATATGACAAAGACATAAATACTGGAAGAATTTAGTGGGTTTCTTTTTATATATAAATAAAATAATTAATTAAAAAATATATATTTAAATCCTTTTGCGACGCGGCGTCGCGGAAGCCTTTTGCGATGTGTTGCAGCGTGCGTTGGAAAACTTTTCCCCGTCGTTGACGTGAGCTACGTCGGGGATAATTCCTGACGTGCCTGCCGACGTCGTCCTCGACGTCGCAGTAACCTTCCCCGACGTTGGTAAGGGTTTTCGGCGACGCATTGCTACGTCAGGGAAACTCTTATTCCTTGTAGTGTAGGAATTGAATGAATTCCATCTTATGTAATTATGTTCCTAGCTCTCTACTTGGTCTTGTCCCCAAAATGATAAGCTTATTGAGTTGGTGATTTGGCCACTGTCACCTGTACAAATCAAAGGACAATCCCTTGCGAACAGGAGTTCATAATACACTCAGAATTAAGCTAAGTTACCTAGGTCATCCTAATGAAATAGAAACCTAATTAGTTAACGGAGTTACATTTAGTGGTTACTATTTCGCAGTCTGATCTTATGCAAACTCATTGCATAGGATACCCTCACTCGCATGTCAACTATACGAACTTGTTAGATCATTGCGTTCGTATCAAATGCAAAGTAAGCCTTATCCATTATATTATAGACCCTTTAAGCTTATCTCGAACATTGATTCCTGTATGACTCTATATTGTTCAAGACTCATTAAACAACTTAGGATGTTAGTTTATTGGATTTGGGTTATTAAGACAAAATTAATAATATAATCATTAACAATTATTACAATAATAACACTTTATTAATAACGGTCAATGGATTATATTTACAATCTACGAGTATTAGTACATAAATCCTAACGATATATATTTATACTTTAATTTCATGTCATTGCAGGTTGGAAGGCATGGGGAGACTATTATATGTGTATCGTTTAGATTAGTTTTTGGTCTCTTGTATTTTTTGGAATATTTTAATTAATTTTAATATATATTTCCTTTGATGTTTAATTAATTTTACGTTACTTGTTTTTACAATTTCAATCAAATTAAATCGAATTCGATCCTAATACAACCAAAAATTAAATTACAATTTTTTTTTACAAAAAATGGTGAACCTTTCCTGACGTAGACGCCACGTCAGGAATGGCGTCATCTAACGACGACACGGGGTTGTTAGAAGCTATGCCGACGCCACGCCAACCTGTCCTACAATGACGCACACCAGGACGTCGACTTTGAGTTATTGTCGATGTTTTGACCCAACGTCGACAAAAGGTTTTGGCCGACGTGTTGACCACGTCAGCACATCGTGTGTCAGCATAAAGGGCTACGTCGACGTCTCCACATTCGTGCGCCGTCATTACTTCTTACCATGCCGTTTTTACGACGCCGGTGTCGACGTTGCTTTCTGCGTTGTAAGAGCCTACGCTAACGCATGATGATTTTTTGGCGACACACTACTGCATCGGTAGACTCTTGAATTCTTGTAATGTTGTAAGACATTTGTGTAAAATTAAAGCGAACGTAATTGTTTTCTCTAATTCTTTCTTTGGAGTATGTGCCAAACTTTCAAGGTTGCATCTGAAAAACTAGACACGTAATGAGTAAACAATTTTAAGAATAATAATTACGTGTATAATATTTTATTTGTCTTTTTTAAAATAACTTAAACCACTAAACTTTTTTTTTTCCCTAGAGGAGCTTAGCTTAATTAAGGTGCAAATTATATGGAAAGTTCATTATGCCCGATTGATGTACCAAACCTTCACTTTTAGCTATAAACATAAAACTTAAAAACATATTAATTGAAGATCATCATTCTCATCCCAAACAAAAATAAAGAAATATAATTTAAATTGTTTTTCAAATTTCAACCTCATAGAATTTAAAATTAATTAATAAACATTCATTCCTTCCAAACGCATCAAAATAACTTTCGTGATTCCCAATATATACAACCTAAAGCCAAAATTGTCCTCGACCCAATAATAAAAATGGGGTTGAAAACTAAAAAAAAAAAAGTTTAAATAATAAACAAAAGTCATGTTTCAAAATGATTTAAAAATAACTCCGAAAGATGTACTTTTGTCAAATAATATTGAAACCATTCATAAATTTAACTAAAATTGGCAATTTAGCCTTTTCTTATCAATGATAATAATAATAATAACAATAAGACTGTCTCTAATCTACATATTCAACACCAAGGACAATTATATATAATACATATGAACAACAGAAAATTGTATTGAGTATATCATCAAAGGCAAAGGTGTTGATAAATATTAGAAAAAAATGGAGTTGATGATAAGTTGGTTGTTGTTGATTGTTCCTTTGTGTGGGTTTTGTTTTAGGGGTTAAAAAATAAAAAATAAAAAATAATACTACAAATTGTAAAAACATCTCTAATGTATGATGTTAATTACAATTATATGCTCTCAAATTTATACAAATTTTAAAATTGGAACCTTCAAAACTTACGTAATTATATAAATTGTATTGATATGATATATATAAGTTTGAGGATTCAATTTTTATCATTGTTGGGTTCAATTTTTACAATTAATTATAAGTTCGAGGATCCAATTGTAACACTTTTAAAAGTTTAGGTGTTAAATTGTTGTTATTGAAAGTACGAAGGTGTAATTGCATTTTAGAGATGATCTTTACAATTTGCAATCCCTCAACATGTTTTTTTCTTTATTTTTTTTTTAAAAATCTATTTAAAACTTAAAATTTAATGCATATCCTAGAAGTTCTAATGTCTTACCAATAAAAACATACTGCTGATTAGCATTTCTCTCAATTTAAAAACACGATGACCTTTAATTTAATAATGCGATAGGATGAGTGATCAAACACAAAGCACAATTATATATATTCAATTTAATTCCATATGCACCTAAAACTTATAAAATATCATATATTTAATACATTTTTAGCCCTCCAATTTCGTGTTTAATAAGTCTTTGATATATAATTTTTTTTTTAGAATATACACAAAGTCAAAGAAATCAACAGATACATCTCAACTAGTATCGACACCCCTTCCTCTTAGCACCTTTTACCACCTTTACCATGCTTCCATTATAAAAAATGATTCATTTATCAATGAAGGTACAAAGCGTGTGTGTATATATATATATATATAAATTTAATTCAAGAATAAAAATAAAATTTTTACAATGTCTAAGCTCAAACATGGTTGGAACATTGACAACCCACCAAAGACCTCCGGCCAATACGATGCTTTGTTCACATTCTAATATAAATGTTATCAAATTTCTAATATAAATGTTACATTTGACCTCAAGATAAAAAAAGATTGATTGGCTAGTTTTTTCTTAATTAAAAACAACCCTAAATTATACAAAATATTCCTCTAACTTTACATTTTATGTTAAAAATATTCATAAACTTTTCAAAGTTTAAAAAACACCTTCAAATTTTTTAAAATGGATCAAAACTACTTTTACAGTTAGTTTTAGATGAAAACCGTTAAAGTTTTGTCTAAAAAAATACCAATTTAAAAAAAAATTAAAAGATTACTCTCACAATTAATATATGAACTTAACCTGTATCTCATTGAAAAACTAACTCTAAATTAAAAATGTCTCTATCGTTAGTATAGTAATAAATTTATTTGAAGTTGTTAGGTTCCTATGATATTGACAATATTTGTTTTATGACTTCATAAATCTGAAATGCCATTGCATTGCTGTTTTGTTTTGTTTTTTTTTTAAATAGATGGTCTACATATATATAAATGCTACTATTGCAAGATACTTTCCTTATTTGTGGTGTTGTTTTTTCTGTTTCTCTTGCCAACATCTTCCTTTATTCATTGTGCGGTTGGTATGAAAGTTAGGGTTGCTGATTGTGATTTTGTTGTGCATATTTTAAGGACATTTAGGGTTGGTCTTTTAGTTTGTTTCAAGAGCAACATTTGTTATCTTGATATAGTTGTGTTTCGGCTTGTGTTTAGGTAATAATAAAATAATATTATTTTATTATTAAATATTATTATTATTATTATTATTATTATTATTATTAAAAAAAACAAAAAAAATCCCCTCCTCTCTCTCCCTCACGCGTGCACCAACCCCCCCCTCCATTTTTCTTTTCTTCTTCTTCTTCTCCTTCCCCTTGCCCTAGCCGCCGCCGCCAACCACCACTGAAGTTCTTCCGTTGGCCGCGCCGTCCAGAGCTGCAGAAGACGAACGCCGCAGCTGTTCGTCCGCGCCGCAGCCGTTCGTCAGCGCCCAGCTGTTCGCTTGCACCGTCATCCGATCCGCGCCGCCTTGACTCGTCCGCCCAGATCTGCTCCCTTCCTCGCGTCGTCCGTCCGGCGAAGCTCGAGCCACGTTGTCCTTTCCTTTTCTCCTTCCGTTCCGACGAAGCCGATCGCGTCCCACTCCTCCATCTGCGCCGACCGTAGTTCGCGGAACGCCCGGCCGCTCCTCTTCTTCCGTCCGACAGACGAAGCTGCCGTCCAGCCCAGCCGCACGCCGACGCCCAGACCTGCACGTCCCGCCGTTGCGCCGTTCCCCAGCCGCACGCCGACGCCCGGATCTGCACGTTCTGCCGCCCGCTGCCGTCCCAGCCGCCGCCTGCCTCCGTCTCAGATCTGTCCGCGCGTCCTTCTCCATCCAGCCGCGGATCCGACGTCCATGTTGTAACTTCATTGGTAAGGATGAAATTGATGAATTTGGGGATTTCCATTGAAAATTCGATTTGTGGATGTTGTTAAATTGACTGCTTGGATGTTCAATTTTAGGTTGGGGGTAACGCTTGAAGTCGTTGGGATCACAACGAACAATTGTTAATTGGGGCTCGTTTTGTGAAATTTAGTAAGTTGTGAGGCGTCACTTTTGGGTGGATTTTTAATGAATGATACGTTAAAGAAAGGTATTGAGTGATTGTCTTAATGTTTAGGTTGTTGGCAAACGTGGGATTCAGTCAAGGGGTTAGAATAACGCAAAGGTAAGGGACTTTCTACTGGACTCAATAAATATTATTTGGATGTATTGACTGCATAAATCGTACCGTTGTACTGAGTAGGGATAACAATTATGATGTGTATGTTTGAATGTGAACTTGTGGTTGAATGCATGCTATGACTGTCTGGTTATGTATATGTACAAATATAAGGATGTGGGCATGTCGGAATCTCGTAGACTTTACTTAGATAAAGTGTGGCTGAAATGGATAAATTGTTGCGTAAACCAAATGAAGGATATACAACTATGGTAGTGTTGTTATGAATGGAAGGGATATCATGGTTGCGCCGTTGTAGACTAAGGTGAATGTTATGGTTATTTATGTTGATGACTGATGTATGGATATATTGATGACTGAGGTATGGATATGTTTTGATTGTCTCTGGGTGAAATTAGGATGATATGGTTGTTGAGGTTAAATTGGAAGTTATGTGATAAGGAAATTTGACTGTATTGAGCATGACTGTTAAGATGTTTAGAAGGGACTGAGGGGATAAATTATTAGTTTCCTAGTGGATAGTTACCCTGCGGGTGTCCTTCGGGATCATCCCCTATATGTGCATCCTTCGGGAGCACTAGACTGATATGTGCATCCTTCGGGAGCACTAGACTGATATGTGCATCCTTCGGGAGCACTAAACTGATATGTGCATCCTTCGGGAGCACTAGACTGATATGTGCATCCTTCGGGAGCACTAGACTGATATGTGCATCCTTCGGGAGCACTAGACTGTGACTGTGCAGGGTACACCATAGGATGCTAATAATTTATTTTTCCCCTAACGGGACCAGTAGCGGGTTTCTTACTGAGTATATTAATACTCACCATTTTTATGTTTAACTTTTCAGGCAAAGGTAACATGAGGGGCAGACCGACGAGGGACAAGAAGGACTCGTGAATTTTGCCATAGGGGTCTGTCTTTAAACTGCTTCCGCTGACGGTTTGAAAAATATTTTGATTTAACTAAGTCTACAATAGTTAAATTTTTTTGTAAACAGCACATTGTAAATTTTGTATTTTGGAAATAGGGCCCGATTAAATTTTCCTTCGTGTTCTTACAGTTTCAACTGAATATTCTTATGTCTTTTGTCAACAAACGGTTTTGGGTCAAATTGACGACTTAGACGGTCAGTCCGAAAAGTCCGGGTCGTCACAGTTTAGAAGAAGGAAACATTACATGTATTGGAGACATACTCCATTCATCTTACTTATGTGCATTGTGATTCATTGAGAAGAAATTCTTTAAGTTGATGGGGAGCATAAGTCATTCAAACGAAGAAGATTTTGTTCAACGGAAAGATAATATATACAATACTATGGGAGTATCATAAATTACTTGAGGGGAGGGAGACTAAGACCATCTTCACTAAAAAGTAGGTAACAAATAAAAAAATTGGAGGTAGAAAAGTAGCCTCAATAGGCTTAATTTTCAAAATATGAAAAAAAACCTTAAAACAAAATCGTCAATGACCAAATAATGAAGGCCAATATAATTTATTTTTAAATTGATTCTTTTCGATTTTTGCATTAAGATATTAATGTCATTTCATATACTAATGGTGAGAGTATTTTTTTTAAAACTTTGTTCAAGTTCAATGATATATATTTTTGAAATTCTTCAATAGTTAAGGGGTGTTTTTTAACCATTTTTTGAAGTTTAAGGGTATTTTTAAAACTTTTAAAAGTTCAGATGTATTTTTTATCCAAAATAGAAACTCAACGGATATTTTTTATAATTTAACTAAATATTAATAATAAAAGGAGTAACATGGGAAGTAAGAATGAGAGATTTAACACCAAGGATTATTACTTAGTATAATATACTTATGAAAATATAATCAGAGAGATGGGCAATAAAAAATTAGAATTGTGAATAAGCCAAAAAATATGTTGATATAAAAAGCAAAGGTGTGTTGAAGTGGAGAGAAATCAAAATAATGGAGTTGATGCTAAATTGGTTGTTGTTGATTGTTCCTTTTGTGGGTTTTGTTTTAGGGTTTGGGGTTTTGAAGAGATTGAATAATTTGTATTATGCATTGAAATTAGGGAAGAAATGGGATGAACTTCCTCCTGGTGATCTATCTTGGCCAATTATTGGTTCTACTCTATCCTTTCTCAAATATTTCACTTTTGGTCCACCAGAAGGTTTCATTGGTGACTTCTCAAGAAGGTATATCTCACTGATCTCTTGCATCCATCCAAATTCTACACATATATGTGAGACAAATAATGATTTTCAAATAAGTTCTCCACTCTAATTTATTTGAAAACCTTCTTTTAAATTAGTTATATTATTCAAATTCACGAATTCATTTGTATATATATTATAGTTTAGCGTGACATCAAGTATGTATGTAATAACTGGTTTCGGGGTATGATGAATGTGCTCATACGCAGGTGTTAATTTAGTTGAGATTTCTCGATGCACCCCTTGGTCTTGTTCTACTTTGTTAAAAAAATATTTGAAGTAGAAATTCAATTCTTCATCTTCAAAATTATATATATAAAAAAACCTTACTCAATTACTACTACAAGACACTTTGGGGTGTTTAGATCAACATTAAGTTGACTATTATCGTCACTGAATTAACCTATAAATATCAATGTTGTTGAGTTATAGAAACAATAATCAACTTCAAAACCTGCTTTTCTTAAACATGTCAAGTTAACAATATTTTGTTTTCTAGTTTTCAAATTTAGAAATGTGTGTGTTTTCCTTGTATTTCTCACCATTATTCTATTAATTAAGAAACGTTAAATTCGAAACAACAATGTTATTTCTTTATTTTTAATTTTTGACTTAATTTTTAAAACTATAAAAAAAATGGATAACAAAACAACTAAATTTATTATTTATAGCTAATAGTAGAGTGCAAGAATAGTCCGAATAATCTGAATAACCCAACAACTCGGACTACTTAATCCATATTATAAAGGTTGAGTTGGGTTAGTTTAAAATTTGGTTTGGGTTGAGTTAAAAAAATAATTTTTTTTGGGTTGAGTAAGGTTGAAGAATTCGGTTCCCTATTAATTAGCGTAAATTTAGGTCACACACGAGGCTTCCCTACTTCACGAGTTCACCGCCTCACATCGCTCTATGATGCCAATTCTTCCTCTTGTCTCAGCTTCTCATCCCACTAGAGTTCAAGTATTACTTGTGTAGTTTTTTTTTTCTAGATTTTTATTTTTTTTCTCTAAGTTACAACTCGAAGTCCTCTGTCAATAAATTTTTTGGATCCGCCACTGGTTTGGAATATCCCCCAATCCAACCCAACCCAACTTGTTTACACCCCTAGCTAAAAGCTAAATCGAAATTTGAGATGCCTCGGTGTTAACCTTTTTTTTATATCAATGCATTTTTGGACTGAGGTATGATGCGGAGGCTTTAGGAGGTATGTCAACTGTCAACCTAGTTGAAATGTCTAGATACATTCATTGATCCTTCTACCTTAGTACTCTTTTAAAGTTAAGCCAAAATTTTAAAAACTAAAATTCAAGTTAGTAAATATAAGTTTGATTTTTAAAAATCAAATAATTATGTGAAAGAACATTGATTAGAAGAGATCGTGGAACTCACTATAAATACGTCAAAAGAAAAAAAAAATTGTAATAGTCAGTCAACTCTTTGGCAACTGTGTTATTTGGTTTTGGAGATTTGAAAATTTTGTTTATGTTTTCTCCCGTATCTCTTATTGTCATGATAGTTTCATCTTTCTCAAGCATATAATTCTTTGTCATATTCTCACAGCTAAATCCACAACTAATAGGTTTCTTTTCTTTTATTAATTTTTAGTTCTCCAAACATGATTTTGATTTTGAAAACACGTGCAAAGCAAATAATTAAACTTTCTAACGTTTTTAAAAACATATATAAACATGGATAAAAATGTATCAATATCTATTACGAATAGAATCTAACATTTTTAAGAGTTTTGTGATTTAATTACAATAATTTTTCTATACGTTCTCTTCTTTTTCTCTTTTAAAATATAACTTTCAAACAACACAAGTAATGGAAAAAATCTTTATCTTCTTATATGGACAAAAAGTTTTTTTATAAAATTTGTTATTGTTTTTTTATAAAATTTGTTATTCTTTGATGTATGATAGTAACTTCAATATATATGGTAGACATGTGAAAACATTATTAATATTAATGTAAATTCTACCATTTAGGCTTAATCATATTTCTTACCTTATTTATGTTGTATAGGTTGCCTATTTATCCATTGGTTATTCTAATGTAATATACACAATATCTTAATCAATAAAATATTGATCCACGATTAAAATAAAAAATTGTTACGACATTACGCCAAAATATTACCAAATGTTGAAATCATTACTAGAATATTAATCTATTAATGACCATCATAATCTTTTACTTTGTACTATATTATAAACTTTTTTTTTTTGTGAAAATACGTACTGAAACAAAAAAATTTACACTATAGAGTAAAACTACAGAATATTAATTTGATATTAAAAGTATGGTATGTTTATCCTTTAAATTAAAACTACGAGATTTCACGTGCTTCCAAGTAGTTACTTACCAAAGTTACTAATTATTTTATTTTTCCTTTTCTTTTTCTTTGATTAGATATGGGAAAATTGATATGTACAAGACTCACATATTTGGAAAACCAACTATACTCGTCTGCAAACCTGAAATATGTCGTCAAGTATTAACTGATGAAACTAAGTTCATTCCTAGTTATCCTATATCCATCACAGCCGTATTTGGTAAAAAATCACTGCTTCAAGTACCGAAAGAGGAGCATCGGAAGCTCCGACGGCTGACAATGACACCGATCAGTGGCCATGCGGCGCTCGAGATGTACATTGATCATATTGAACACACTGTGATTAGTGGGTTGGAGGAATGGTCAAGCATGAAGAAGCCATTGGAATTATTAACAACGATAAAGCAACTTACCTTCAAAGTTATTTGGAACATTTTTATGGGTTCAACTCCAATAAAAAGCACTTCTATAAGAGAAATGGAGACTTTGAATGAGAATATTGCACTTGCATTCTTAACTCTGCCACTCAACTTTCCTGGCTTCCCCTTCCATAAAGCACTCATGGTAAGATCAAAAATCATTTGTAATACAAATGTGACAGAGTTTCGATAACTTTTATTATATATGTGACATATATTTTAAATTAATCTACTCTACAATAATCACTATATCATATGGTATAACGAAAAGAAATGTATAAATTATATGTAGGCTGGAAAAAGATTGAATGAAATACTTCAATCAATTGTGGATGAGAAGAGAATGGTGAAGAAAAGCAAAGGGGAAAATTGGGAAGCAAAAGATATGATGGATTTGTTGATGGAAGTGAGAGATGAAGATGGTGAAGGATTTGATGATGAGACCATTACAGAGATAATTTTTGGTATGCTATTTGGAGGCCAAGAGACTACAGCTTTCACTACAATGTGGGCAGTTTTGTTTCTTACAGATAATCCAGATGTATTCCAAAAGGCCAAGGTTAGACTCTTCTTTAATTTCCTAACTCATGTTTAAATTGCATAATAATGTATATGAGATATAAATAAAACTTAATTAAGATATATATGATCAAGATTTAGACTACAAATCATATCCACATTTCAAGGTATGCTATTTTGATTTTGAGATACATGATAAAGAGACGCTATATGGATGTGCCAACTAGTTGAGATAATTTAGTTTGTATCTATTGATTCTCGTCCTTGGTGTTTTTCTTGAAAAAAAAAACATATTTGTGTTGGTTGTTTGAAAAAAATATCAATATCGACAAAACTATCGAAACACTGCTTCTGTAAAAATATGAATGAAAACGTATCGTTAAAATGTTGGTGTCGATGGACATTTCTTAGAAAATTATAAAAGTAAAAAAATAAAAAGCTAAATTTAAATTAGTAAATTAGATATTTAAACAAGATTAGTAAGCATGTTTATTATTATTTATATTATATTATATATATAAAATAAAAATATTGATTCACTTCAAGTCGATGTCAAACTCTTTGAAACGTAAAAATATTGACATGTCAACGGAACAACCGAACATTTAATACAATAACCGAACATTTAATACAATAGACATATGATCACGACATGGATATATAACATAGTAATCTAGTTTTTTTTTTTAATTAATTTTATTATTATGAAATGAATTATTATTTTGATGGTTAAGTGTAAGATTGGTTTTAGGAAGAACAAGAAGATATCATTAGAAGAAGAGCCTCAACACAAAAGGGTGTAAGTCTCTCAGAGATTAAACAAATGAAATTTCTTTCTCAGGTATTTTTATAATTTTAATTAATTTCCTTTGATCTTTTTTTAGGCACAAAATCATATATTACTATTCCTTTTGGAATTGAATATAGTATGTTCTAAGATCACAATGCTGATTATATTGTTGCTTCTTTTAATTTTGAACATTAAGTTTGGTTGGTAATCAATTTTTATTGCATAATGTTTTTAAATTCTTAACATAAAAGAATTAATGTTAAAGTTTTACGTGATTAATTGTTGAGTACTTTTTTACGGTTGATCCCTTCATGATTAAAGATTTGTCCTCTTCACAAATTTATGAAATATAACTTTTTGATTAAGTAATAGCATACTACCACATTTTTAAGTATAACAATGTGTATCATAGTCCTAATTAGATGGTGATGACTATCTATTGCAATTATACGCTATAAAGATTGTGATTTCCCCACCCTATATTCACGTAACCATACCTTAATGCATAAAGATTGTGATTTTCATAATGTCTTACCCTATATTTTATGGAATATTCTAACAAACTATGATAAAAAATAAATGG
Source organism: Cucumis hystrix (assembly GCA_025688845.1). Taxonomy (NCBI): domain Eukaryota; kingdom Viridiplantae; phylum Streptophyta; class Magnoliopsida; order Cucurbitales; family Cucurbitaceae; genus Cucumis; species Cucumis hystrix. The sequence goes on from CM046888.1 coordinate 25,504,894, forward strand.
CATAGAGATGGTTTCCCTAACACAATAAGAAAAAAAGTTAGAATACTTTAAAAGTTTGTGAAAGGGCGGGTAAAGTCATAAGGGCTCTTGTGCAAACAGTCATTCAAACAAAAATTTGTATTTATGTTACTCTTGAGTTTAACAAATAGTTCTAACTAATATGATTAGCATAGAATTATAACACCACCAAGTATCTAAATAGAATTGCTACTATGTGGCTCAATTAGAAAGCGGTTTTGTAATCTCTTATATAGCTTTTTGAGTTTTTCTCTAGTTTGTTTTGTACCTATTCATCAATCAATGATATTGCTTTTGGTCTTCGTACGTGATGAGAGTGTTATAAAAAATTGTCTACCTAGTTGAGATATGTCTTTATGTAGCCTCTGATATGCTGTTGTCTTGTATATATTTTCAAAATCTAGTAATATTGAATTATAACTATTAATTTTATATATTTTTTTTGTATAATATTCAGGTTATAGATGAGACGCTTCGCCTAAGTAGTGTTGCATTTATTTCTTTTCGTGAGGCAACAGATGATGTTGAAATTAATGGTTAGTTGAGTGCTATATTTTTCTCATTCATCCCAAATTAGGTCTCAAACCGTACCCTTCTATAAAGGGTTTGGGTAATATCCTTCTAGGTAAAAGCAGGTAAAATATTTTCTCTATATATATTGAGTAATTGTAATAACTTTGTATTATATATTTTGATTGTTTTTAGGTAAAACAATACCAAAGGGATGGAGAGTCATACTTTGGCTTCGAGGGCTTAACATGGACGAAAAACTACATCCTTCCCCTCAACACTTCAATCCTTCAAGATGGGATGTATGCATTTATTAAATACTCTACTTAATTATTTGCATATTCTTTTATTTTCTATTTATTTTTTTAATTTGTTAATTCAACCATTAAATTTAGCATGTCTCCTAAAAATGATATATATATATATATATAGTCCTAAGTTTTGAATATAGTTTTGTTGAACTCTTTTGACCTTTATTATTTGGTTTTTGGATTTCAACATATAACATTCTAAACTTTGAGTTTAGTTTCCATTCAATACGTGGATTTCTTGGTTTTACACTGGTTTTACACTTTTACGATCAAAGTTAAGTAAGTTTGATCAGTACTTTCTGATCTTTTCATATGTTAATTTTTATTATTTTATTTAAAATAAATATGATGTGGAATTTTCATTTAATTTTAAAAGTGACAAAAAATTCATGAAAATAGTTTAATTATTTTTAATTAGTTGATAAAAAAATAATAAAATTGATTAAAAGTGGGAATTAGTCAATAGTATGGGTAAAAATGAAACTGAAAAAATTTAGAAAATATAACAAGATATCATTATCTGTTAGAGATAAATTATGATAGATTATAGATTTGATTTAAATTCGGAACCTCTTGTCCTTGAAACGTATAAATATAATTAAACTAAACTCATTTTAGCTTATTAGTATCAATTTCTACGAGTGATAGATGATAGTACTTTATTAGGGTCTATTATCTATCACTGATAAATAATGACATTTTGTTAAAATTTTGATTTATTTTGCTATATTTTGCTATATTTGAAAATATTTTTTTTATTTCTTTTAAACAGAATTTTAGAGGAAGTCCAGGTGCTTTTACTCCCTTCGGACTAGGAGTTAGGATGTGCCCGGGACGTGATCTTGCCAGAATGGAGATCTCAATTTTTCTTCATTATTTTATCCTCAATTACAAGTGAGTTTCATATAACTTTTTATCTACTATAGACTTTTGACACAAAATAAACATAAATTTGCTAGGCTCAAGACGTTTTTGTTTTTTAAATAAATAGAAATGTTTCTACGAAAGGAAAAATGTTATCAATCATGTCGAGTAACTAAGTTTATTTAGTAGAGAATTTGAAAACAAGAGATTTAATAAAAAAAATAAAAGATAGAGTTATTGTATTTAATATTTTTATATATATATGTATGCATGTAAATTAAAATGGAAAATGTATCCTATAAGCATAATTTTTAAAAGCCAAAAACTAAAAAAAAATGATTATCAATCATGATCGAACCTATTGAAATAAAATTGTTATTAAAATTGTCTTCAACTTTTGTTTTAAAAAATATATTATCGATAAATATATGTGTTGGATAAATGCAGGATAAAGCGACTTAATCCTCAATGCAAATTGAATTACTTGCCAATTTCTCATCCTATAGACAAATGCTTGGCAAGAGTGATAAAAACTCCATCAAAGTGACTAAAAAGTCATCCCTAATGTTACCTTCTTTGGTCCAACAAGTGTGAACTTTGTGATGATTATTCTAAATATATATGACATGTAGTTGTGTGTATATGTGTGTGTGAATTTCAATTCACCCATCAAATAAAATAAATACTTTATTATTGTTATGTACATTTTTATTTTTCTATAACATTCTTGAATCACATTTTAATTCAATTTTAAAATTCAATTCAATTATTATGTCAAGAAAAAGTTTTCAATTAAATAGTTCTTACTTTCACTATGAATCCGCAAATTTTATCACTGATAGTAATTGAAATGCTATAGTGATAACAGACTGTCAGTGATAGAATCTAAAATTTTGCTATAGCTTGTAAATATTTTAATTTATTTGTTATTTTTAAAAATGTCCCTTAAGATTATTATTATATTTTAAATTTAGTCCTAACTATCAGTCTATTATTCTTATATTTTTTCAAATTTTTTTTATGAACTATTATCTTTTTTCACTATAGTTTTTCAAAATGTATTCCCATGTTGTATTTTATTGCATTAAAATTACAATAATTTTATATAAAACAAATTTAATAAAATATAATATTTATTGAATATACAAGCATTAAAATTGAACAATGTCAGAGAAAAAAAATTAAAACGTTTCAATTATTTTTTTTACTTTACCAAACATATTAAATGAGAATTTATTCACCTTCTTAATTGAGGTGAGAAGAGAATAGATATGGCGGAAAGTTTGGCGAGCCATAAATCTATTAATTGCTAAATTGATTCTTTAGAGAAGTACACCATTTGATAAAGTACTTTAAATGAGTCTTAACAAAATTTGTTTAAGGAAAAACAATTTAATAAATTCTCTTTGAGTGTAAGAATGTAATTTGTTTTTCTTTTAAAAGAAATCTGATTGGGCGAGCAGGTGTATCCACGCATTTCCTTGGGTGGACATTCCCTTTAGCACTCTCATTATGATCCCCGTAATTCATTAATACTAATAAAAAAAATTGTCAAAAATCATGAGATCAACACAAAAGAGGGCTAGAGATAAGCTCTAATACAAAGAGATACCACAATTGAAATTAGACAAAGGCATGAAGATTCAAAACTATAGTGCTCCGGCCATAGTTAACAAATAGAGTGGATGATCTACTAGTCTATCCAATGAGAGCACAAATGTCTTTCCAAAGCTCAATGATCGATTTTCCTTAGTATTTGAAAATTCTATTATTTCTTTTTCCAGCCAAGTAGACCAAAGAACAATCGCTATAGCGTTCAAGATGATGGTGTCTTTTTTATTCTTTTGTTTGATGGGGCAGAGTTCAGTACAGAGAGAGACCATGTTTTAATGGTTATTTTGCCAGTTCGTAAGGGTCTCAACTTTACCCCATAGATTTTGGGCAGGAGAATAGAATATGAATATATGATTTATATCCTTCGAGTGAGCATTACACAAAAATACACCAATTTGGGTTGAGATGTGTACCAGGGAGTCTTCTTTGAAGCTTGTCTTTTTTTTTTAAAAAAGAAAAAATATGAATGAGTGATTAGTAGGTGTACTAGGACATCTCCACTAGGTGAAAACCCCCTTAGCACCATCATCTTCCCGCTTCATCATCATTCTTTGAAGCTTGTCAGTTGTGTTAATGCAATCATGAACGAGAGACCAAATAAAAAATAATGTATTTTTTTTTGGAATATTGGTCGATTTCCACAAGTTTTTAAAGGTCAGTGAATTTATAGTCATTTCAACTTATGGCTCCACACTATGAATAGCTTTCTTGATTGAGACAATGTTGAGTTTGTTCATATCAGAGTGTTAGGGCCTCTGTTGTTGCAAGGAGCTATGTGGTGAGATTTTAATTCGTTCAATTGATGACATTCAAAGTTTCGAAGAGCCTTTCAAGGTTGGAAGTCCCATTCTATTGTGTTTTGGGTTACTGGCTTCCTTAAGAGTCCCCATTTGAATTCTTTGAGAGGGCAAACAACCTTGGTCTGTATAAGGATAGAGAGTTTTTTTTTTTTCATTTCAAGCACCTCTCTAGAAAGAGAAATTTTCACCATTTTTGACTTTTCAATTAACTTGGGCAAGGAACCAATCCAATCCTTTTATAATGAGTCTTCATGGGACTTTTAGGCTATTGTATTTTTCAAAGGGGTTTTTGTTCATAGAAGAATCGTCTCCAAGTGCGAAATTTTTGTCAGCCACTCTATTGATACCCAATCCTCATTTTTTTTTTCTTTTGGAGAGGTGATAATTGACCATCTCATGAGGTGTATGTGTTCTTCCTCATTTGGGTTTTTCCATAGGTAATATCGGTTTGGGTTTAATGGGCTCTAATACCATGTTTGATAGTATAGGGTTCCATCTCAAAACCAATTGACAATGAGAAGAGTAGTCAATCTATCTTATAAGGAGTATGAGTCTCTTTGATTTTAAAGAAAAAGATAAAAGATGTTCCTCATATTTAGGAATATTTTATCGTAAAGAAGTTCTTCTTTCTTGGCTCTTTAAAATGCAGAAGTTTTCTGAACGTAAAACCTATTCTTCATAGTTGTTATTCAAAAGTTTATATTTTTGGTGAAGAATATGTACGAAGGTAAACCGGTTACCTTATTTATTTTATGAAGAATTTTTTATATCTTCATTTGTGGTTTCATTTTATACGGGATAAGAGATTTAAAGAAAATATTGAAGATTTGATAAAGTCTTTAAATATTAAAGCTCCACGCCACATTTGGTAGGCACTTTGTTGGACATTTAATTCAAAAGCATTCTTTAGAGATCAGAAAGGTTTCGAAGGTACATCAATTACCTTCTTTGTGATGACAAATTACTGAAGATCTACTGGTGATCTTGTTGTGTACCAGTTGATAAGAAATATGAATGAAGGCTGAGATAACTGTACTGCGGTCAATGAATTCAGGGGAGCGTGAATTCATCTTCGAGAAGATTCACGATTACCTTTAGAGGGAGCCTGAGTTTATTTTAAGTTGTGGTGATAACTTATCAAAGTAGTTTTAGATTGATGTTACTGACTTTTGAATCTCAATAAAATTTCTTATATGAGCAAAGAAGCTCCCCAGATGTAGGTCGTATTTGTCGAACTGGGTTATCAAACTCTTCTGTGTTATTTGTTTGTTTTGTTACTTAGCAATTCCTGCAGTTAATCACTTTAGTCATAGCTGGAGGATATAATTTATCGTCTCACCTACTTTTCATACTCTATTCTTTCTCAAACTTTACACTTTTGGTCCCACTAGAAAGTTTCATTGGTGTTTTCTCAAGAAGGTATATCTCACTCTTTTGCATATGATCCCATCCAATTATTCTACACATATATGTGAGACAATAATGATTTTCAAATAAGTTTCCACTCTAATTGATTTGAAAACTTTCTTTTAAATTAGTTCTCTTCATCAAATTCATGAATTCATGTTGTGTATATTATACTTTAGTTTGACATCAAGTACTATCTGCAATAATTGGTTCGGGATATGATGAAGGTGCTACGTACGGAGGTGCCAATTTAAGTTAAGATCTCTTGATGCACCTCTTAATCCCTTTCTCATTTAGTATTTTGTTAAAATAATACATTTGGGGTTAGAGATTTAGTTCTTCACCTTAAAAAATTATATATAAAAAAGAAAAACTACTCAATTACTACTATAAAACACTTTGGGGGCGTTTGGCGCGTAGGTTCAAAATCAAATGCCTGGAAATTAAATGCATGTAGGCTTATTTGATAGGGTTATGATGCATGGGTATTACAAATGCCTGTGTTTGGGGGACAGGAATTGGAAATCTGGATTTTTTTATGCTTGTGTTTGGAGTGCTGATTTTGAATTCCTGGGTTTAGTTAATTTCTTTGGTTTTTTATATTAATTGTATGACCTAAATTTATTTTGTATCAAAATTTTAATTGATTTTATTGATATATTTTGTACCCCTAATTCAATTTCTTGACTTTATTGATTTTAATGAAAATAATGTAAAAACAAGAAATTTTAATATTAGATAACAATAATTTTCATTACAGTTGCATTAACATGAATGGTTTAAGTAGGAATATTACAAACCATTCACAAAATATAACAAATCATTTAATCGGATGAAGTTTACGAAAGTTCTAGTTGAGCAACATTAAAAATGATCTAATAGGTTTCAAGTAGAATTACATTTAGCCATAGTTATAGCTATATTTTTATGACACACATGCAATGTATTTTAAACCAGTTTTATCAAAAGAGGTCTAAATAAAAATGAGTTTTTTGAAAACAACACTTTTTCTTACAATCAAAATAAATCTTTAAGTCTTAAAATTAAATTGACTAACAAAAAAAAATGTTATTAAACTAAAAATAAACCATGGTATATATGTGATATATAATTACAATTTCTACAATATTACCAATATATTAATATTTATTTATACTCGAGATCACAATATATAGGTCATTAATTTTCACGTGGAAAAAATATAACAAAATAAACAAAATCCCCTAAAATAAAGGAAAGATTAATTTTAAATAAAGAATAGAAAAGAGATAATTAAAAAAATGATCTAATAATAATTGTTATGAAAAAAAAACTCCAAAAGAAAAGAAAATAAAAGAATGAAAAAAATGTGTATTTTAAAAAATATTATTGTGATTAAATCAAAGGTGTATATGGAATGACTCAGATAAAAAAAGTTTTCAAAATTTCATTTTTATTAATTTTTCAAGGTTTGCAGTAGTAGCAAAAGTGGTGGTCGGAAGTTCGTCGATCGAGTTTGTCAGAAATCACACCTAGTGGTTGACCGACAATGGTCGCTAGGGTAGTGTTTGGAGTTTGTTGATGAATTTTCTAGATTGAATTTGAAAAAAAAGTAATTCATGGGCTTGAATACTGTTTACTATTCAATCCCGTGGGAAAGAGTATAGGAAGCCTTAGTGAAGACACTCGATGATCAATTGGTGAAGACGACCAACGGTCACTAATTTTAAGACGATTGGTTGGTCGTCGACCATCATAGCAATCAGTCGTCAAGGGTTATGGCTATTGATCATTGGGCATCACTACGATCGCTTGTTAATAGGCATGAGATCGATAATTAACGATAAAGATTGATTGTTGTCGATCAAGATGTTCACCCCACGACAGTAACGTCTAAAATTGTAGGTCACAAGCAATCAAGATCGATCATCGATGATCAAGACGATTGATAATCAACGATCAAAACGATCCAAGGCCAACGGTCAAGATTTGGAGTTAATGGTTAAAACTATCAGTTGTTATGACCGTCGATCGGTCATCGTGGTTGATCGTGAAGTTGGCTAACAATTGTTGCCAACGATTATTGATAAGATGTTGAAGTGAAAATGTTTCTAAAAAATATGGCATTCAATAATTTAAAAAAAAAAAACATCTTCCAAACCCAGGTTTGGAATCTTAATCCATGAATTTTATTCCAAGTGGACAAACATGGGTTTGGCTTCAAATGCCAAACACCTCTAATTCCAAACGCATGGGCCAAACACCCCATTTAGGGTGCTTAGAACACTAAGTTGACTATTATAGTCAGTGAGTTCATTGTGGTTGAGTTGATAGGAACAATAATCAACGTGAAAACTTGATTTTCTTAAACATTTTGGTTAATAATTTTGTTCTTTTTTTTTTTTTTTATGTTTTTGAAATATATGTGTTTTAATTTCCATGTAGTTCTCACCATTCTTTCAAGAAACTCTTGAAATATAGAAATTTTTTTTTTAAAAAAAAAAAAAAACACAATGTTATTTATTTTTATTTTTTGACTTAATTTTTCAAACCATGAAAAAGTTGGATGGTAATAAAACAAATAAATTTACTATTTATAGCTAAAAGTAAGGGCATAAGAATAACTCGAACTATCCAAAACCCATATTATAAGTATTGGGTTGGGTTAAAAGATTTGGTTTTTTTTTGTTGGGTTAGGTCTCGGGTTAGGGGTTGAAGAATTTAGTTTAATGACCCAACCCAACCCGAATTAATGATATTTAGGTCATTTAGGTCACACAGGTCACTTTCCTATCTGTATTTAGGTCGCACACGGTCTCATATCTTTCTACGACGATGGTTCTTCCTCTCGTCTCGGCTTCTTCCTTTATTATGCATTGATGTAGCTAATATTCATAATGTGTTGATGTTGATTACATGATATATCAATCACATGATAAAGACGTTATGATTAATCACTATAACAAAAATGGTGTACGACGACAGTTATTTTCTGTCACGAATAAAATACGTGACAGTTATTTACAGTCATAGTATCGGGAGTCATAGAAAGTTCTTCCATGACAGTTTTCGAAAACTGTCGCAATAAGTTTTTTCATGACAGAAAATAAATGTCGTTAATTACTATTTTATTGCAACAAATAACTGTCATATTTTATATTACGACAACAAATAACTGTCATCATTTGCGTATTAACGATAGTTAAAAAAATGTCACAAATTCTTTTATTATGACATTTTTTAGATGTCAAGGATATGTCAATCATGACAGTTTTTTTTAAAAATAAATGTCATTGTTTTAGGATTGACGACATTTTTTCCATGTCAAATATGGAACAATTGTGACAGTTTTTTTTATAACAAAAATGTCATTGTTAAAATATTGACGACAATTATGGAGTGTAACGAATTCATATATTATGACATTTATTTCTTGTTGCAAATTCCTCAATTACTACCATTTTTACCTGTTCTCCTTATCGCTCCGCCATTACATGAATCATTTGAATGACAATAATGTTATAATACATAACACCCATATAGAAACAAATGATCGACACTTTAATATATATACGCTATAATACACTTTATAATATTCGTACATTTCCAATCAATTTTGAACAATTTACAAGTATGGAATTACAACCCTTAATCAAAACCAGTGTAAATACTATCATAATACATATAACATGATTTTCTGTACAAGCATAAACAACCAACTGGTAATCCTTCACCTCTGAAAATATTTTTTGTTGCTTGAACCATTCCTTCATTTCTAAAAATAGCTAGTGTATTTTGATGATTCTGATTAGCTTCTTTGAAGGAAATTTTATGAACTTTGTCAGCTCCATTAGAACCTACAAAGACAACATGAATATAAGCATACATCACAGGACAAGAGAGTGCAACTCGCTTTATTTTATTTTTTTTAAATATGACATAGGATTCAAATGTGTTTTCAAGGAAGGTGAAAAGTTCACCAAAAAGTTGTGATAAAATAAGAACAAAAGGTTATCAAACAAAACTTAAATAAGGTACGTAATTTCCATATTAAATATAAATAAATATAGAAATATAGTTACGAGAAGACACAAGAGTATACATGGAAAAAGGAAAGAAAACATAGAAGAGTAAACATGGAAAGAGGAAAGAAAACATAGAAGCTACCTCAGATTTTCAGAATTGAAAAGAACATGGGGAAAGGGGAGAACAAGGTTGCTTATGCATACAAAAATTGCATAAGAACTGTCCTAACAATCACCTAGTCATTCCACAAAGGATCATCCCACAAAACTTCCTACCAAACAATCCACAAGTGAAGAATGGTGAAAAACTACAATAATGAATGGTAGCAAACAAACATATCAACTAAACTAACGACTCTAATTGAAAGAAATGAAGATTTCACAATTAACTTTGACTTAGCTGAATGTCAAGCCAAGAAGATTGTAGCCAAGATTCTTAATTAGTAAGGATTTACATCAAATCATCATTACAGAATTCCTTGAACAAGTGGAGGAATGAGTTAAAAGCATTGATAAAATTTGGTGTTAAGAAAGAGTTTTTAGCAACAATATGCATTTTTTTTGTCTTTTGGTATGTGGTATATTGTGTTTTGGGAGTGTTTTAATTAATGTTTCTGTTGTAGAACATCGTTTCAAATGTAGACAATTGTTTATGTTGAAAATTTTTCATAGTACTATTGTAATATTGCCTCTAACTGATGTTTGTTATAAAAGAACTATGATTATATTATAAGCTTTGACACTAAACTTCGAGGTTTGTGACTCTCGAGTTGATTTTTTTTCTCTTGGTCCTTCAACGGAAAAATTAAAAAGAACGGAAAAATGAGTTTGATCATTCTCTGGATCCAAAATAATAATATACTGGTCTTTACTAGTAACAACACAATGAAGACAGTTGATTAATATAGACTAATCCGAAATTTAATTCTCCAATAAAACAACACATAGTGGTATTTGCTAATAACAACCTAATGAATTCCTCCCCCTGCATCCCAGCCCAACCATAGAAATTTTATCTCAGAGCAAGTTTAATCCAAATAAATACCTGTTTGAATATTATTGGTAGAATTGGAAGGTAGAATTTAGCAACAAACCAAACAAGTTAATGAGCGAAAAACAAAAATCTGGGAATTATTTGAGAAATTCGTACCTGATACGACCATCTGCATCGAAAAAAAATACCAAAATCCTACATGAAAAATTCAACAGAAAAGATATACCTCCAACTAAAATGTTGTATGATTCTCTATTGAACTAAAAATTCTCAGCTGAAGCATATACAACCTATAAATTCAGGAAAACAAAATAACAATTAAATCATAAAACCCAAAGAATACATAAATTACTGCAAAAAAAAAAAAAAAAAAAAAAAAAAAAAAAAAAAAAAAAAAAAAAA
>CM046888.1:25515827-25530345 GCA_025688845.1 Cucumis hystrix
AAAAAAAAAAAAAAAAAAAAAAAAAAAAAAAAAAAAAAAAAAAAAAAAGGAAAAACACAAGTAGTATCTATAATAATTCGCACACAAATAAACATCCCAAGCGGAAGAAAGGAAAAGGAAGGATGCAAAAAGTGTACATTCTAATAATTCAAATTACCAATAAGACTATCAAAATTCTATAATACAGAAACTCATAGACATCAACTTTTCTTATACTCACAGATCAAATTAGTAGAGCAACACCAACAGTTAAAAGTGTACATTTTACTTGGGATTCGAAAGATACTAAAAAAAACATCCATATAGTATATAGTAGATCAAACAGGTAACGATTATAATATAGATTCAATCCAACATAAGATTGAACTGCAGAAACTTGCTCAACATATATAGAAGGTGGAAAATTAATTCGGGTAAATGTTACAAATTGTGTAGTCTTAGATCCATGACCAAGAACACCGCATAAGCTGGAACCACAAGAGTAAACTGATCCATTGCTGATAAGAAGCGTATGATATCTTGTAGTTGCAATCTGCTTCCGGTATAAAATAAATAGGAAATAACTTCAAATTATCTTTCACAAATCATAGGTTTAAAAAAAAATCTCCCACAAACATAATCTTAGAACTCAATGACACAAATGTACAACCTATAGAATGGATCATATTCCAGTAAAGTCGTCTACAATAAAAATAATTTTTACACATCTTAAAAGTTGAAAAGACGATGATTGCCACTGACTATAAAAGATATTTTTGGTTAGGATACTCATTTAATACAACAATCTGAACTCTAATTGTACTACTTAGTAAGGTCTCATCAATAAAATTCTCCATTGGTAAAATAAAAAATGGACAAATATGACAATTAGAACATTTTAATTCAAGGGGAAAAGTCTTGGCAATATTTAATGTTTTATGATCTTGATTGAAAGGCATCAATGTAGCTACAGTGAAAATCAGCATAAGCAAAAATATTGATGGCAAAAGGAATGACTACAAACAATAAACTGTGCATGCTGGAGTTGTTCTCATAAACTTTTCACATGTGCAAGAAAGAATAATAGATGCCCCACATAAAGACAAAGAATTACAAGTTAAATTGCTAAAACGACATGTTGTGGAGGAGATACCAGTGGTTGTTTTGACATGATATAGAGAAATCAACAACACTGGTGTGGTTAAGAATCACGAGTCAATTCATCTGAATCTGAGTCACTAGCATTATAGTCTATCGCAATCAATGTTAGCTTATGAAATTAGCAAGATATGTTCAAAGAGGATGGATAAGATAAGGAAAAGACATTAACAAATAGGAGATTTATATTGTAACAATCAACCTGGATGTTTATCACTAACTTAAAGACCGACGATCGACTTCTTGATGCTTTTGTCATCTTCCCTAAAATCAAAATACATCAATATACACTTGACACCAGCAATGGCACAACCACATATTACTATACAAGTACAAATAATATAAATAATGAAACTTTGGTTGAATACCTTCATATTGTGGGTAAAATGAAAGCATTTGAAGAGAAAGGAGAAGAAAATGGAAGTAGAGGGGGGGGGGGGGGGGGGAGAAATTACTTGAGAAGTAGAATGGGGGAAAATCTGGAAACACGCTTATACCATAATATAAGTCACTGTATATTCATATATGGAAACACCAAAACGTCAGTTCTCAAATGTACTCTTCACAGTTACACATTTGTTTCTATATTTTTTTATATAGAATATGAAAGCTAACCTAAACAGTGAAATTTAAAGAGCAAGATAGAAAATGTGGAAGCTTTAAGAGCCCATTCAATAACATTTGTCTTTTTATTCTTCTGTTCTAAAAGACTCCTCTAGTTGACACTAATTCTCTACTTTTGAATTAATTTCAAGATTTTTTAATAATATCTCATATAAGCAAGCACAAAACAAACACAAACAGTATTTATCAACTAAATTTCTAAAAAAAATAAAACAAACAAAATTGAGGAACATGACTAAGAAGTAAAGTAGAGGAAAAGTAGAATACGTTGGAGGTTACCGCAAGATTGGAATAACGGTGCTTCCATTACCACAACCCACCTCCAAAACTTTACAATACTTCTTACAAGAAACCAGTTCAGGGAATTCCTTCAACAAATACCGCCTTTCCTGAACCCCAAATATAAAATACTCAAATCACAACCAAACTAAGAGAAACAGCAAAGTTAGGTTGCTACGAATACAAAAATGTTCAAATACTAAGGAAAACAAATATGATGTAGATAAAAATTGAGAACAAGGAAGGAGGAGCATTCTTCACAGAAAAAAAATTAAAACCAAAGTAAAAAAACATTACAAGAAAAAACTTTACCCAAAATTTGCAGTTCAATCAAATACTAAACAAAAAATTATTTTCTACATCTTTAAAATCCGCTTTATTATGTTCATGAATGATAATTTTTATGTGATAGAAATTTAAGTAGTTCAAATGTAAACAAAACAAGTTTAATGTTAACCTTCCCCAGCAGGTTGATCATGCTGGCAATTTAAAATCAACCTACTGACTTCATGAAATTAAGAAATAGAAGTGTTGAAGTCACATTAGACAACAATGAATATATAATACTAGAGTAGAGGCATGACTACTATACCTGAGTACCATTACATAGCTGTAAAAGAAATTATAATTTTCTTTTTCATTAAATATATAATTTGTAATCTACAAATAGAATTGGTCAGATAGATGAGGTTAATCTGCAGCATGGACGCCGATCATGCCAAATCCATGAAATGAATATATAATTTGTACATTTTCTTCCATCATTTTGATTGAGAAGTACTGGAATCAGATTAACAAAAACAATGATTTATCATTTTTTTAATGAAAACAACACCTTTCATCATATATCAAAACTAAACAACAAACAAAATCAAGGCCAGTGAACTCACAGGTTCATTGATGGGGTCGAAAATTTCATCAACTTTCCCTATTTGAGTCTTGTTCTGGAGATAAATAGGGGCATTAAAGAAAGGAATCTTCTCATTTGTGAGCTTTGTGACTGCATCTCCCTCACATGCATGAAGAAAAGTAGAAACCTCTGTAACAAGGAAAAAATATGTTTTTTAGTGATGAATATAGGTGAACTTGTGTGATTCATTTTTAAGACATGAATCTCCAAAGTTCAAACAGCCAAGAGAGGGGGAAAGTTCAAATTAGCAGAATCTATCGTTAATTCCGATTATACAAACGCAAATACCAAATAATTATGGTAGATACGAACCGATGAAACGTGACGGTCACCTTCTCGATGGCATTCGAAGATGGAACGTGATGGTCGGATTGAGGGTTGATGCCAGAATCGCACAAGGGTTAAGGCTTTCGTTCGGTGAGGGTTTAAGAATAAGGGAAAATTCTTATTTAATAAAATTTTCATTTAAAATGAATTTATTTTAATAAATTAAATAAATTATTTTCTATATCTTATGTGACAACAAATAACTGTCGCGGTAGGTAAAATCCGAAAAATTCCGTATTTTCCCGCCAAAAACGCTTATTTTGACCCTTTGTGACAGTTTTTTTTCTTTTTTCACTTTTACGATATATACAACTATCATAATAGGTAGTTTTTCTTGTAGTGAATATACATGTCATGTTTATGATGTTGCTACATGCTTTTGGAGTGCGGTGTGTCTGTTAACTTTGTCGATTGAGCTTTAACCCCACCTGTATTGTGATCTTATTTATGGGGTCATTGATAATGTGTAGATATACCCGTTACTATAACCTCTTTTATTAGAATAAGAAGGTCAAAACGCATAAGACACTAGAAGAAATTTGATCTTTAATGCTAGGTGAAAAAAAATGAAAAATGAGGTTTAATGTCGTTTTTCAAAAACCGGATGTTTAATGTCGTTTTTAAACCGACATCAAAAAGAAAGGCCAACGTTAGTTTAAAACCGACATTAAACATCCGCTTTTTAAAAAACGACATTAAAGCTGTTTTCAAATTTAATTTTTTTTATTTTGTAAAAAGGTAATGATTTTCTCTCTCTTACTTTACTCTTTCTCTCCAACCCAGACGATTTACATCTCTTTCTTTCTTCTCTTCTCTGTCTCATCTTACTTTCTTCCCTAATCTTTTCTCCCAAACGGCAGTCGCAAGAAATCCTCGTGCCTAACCTTTCTGTCGTCGAACCACCACCTGCCCAGCCTTGCGTCGTCGAATACCACCGTCATTTTGCTTGCCGAACAGCTTTGCGTGAAAAGCTTTGACCGCCGTTCTGATTCAACCGCTTGAAAAGCTTTGACCTCGTGTTGCCGATCGCAGAACAGCTTCGACCGTCGTTGTGCTTACAACCACCGTCGGGTAAGTTCATTTTTCAACCACTGCTTGTCATATGTGCTTGTTCAATAATGATGTATTTTGTTTCTGTATTTCTTTTCTCTGTTTTTTATTATAGGTTGTCTTTGTGGAAAATATGTATACAGGAAAGTTGGTAGTAGATTTTTCATAGACAACATTTTGATGACTTTCATTTGCTTGCAAGTAGGGGTTAACTGAGCACTCAAACTTCTTTTATTAATTAGTATTTTAGCCATAAATGGGTATGATATGAAAGTGAAAATTTTGGAACGATAAAATAATTTTGATTGTTTTATTTGTTTGTTTTCATTTCCTGTGTATTTTAGCCATAAATGAGTATTGTAGCCATAACTGAGCACTCCCCTTATCTTGAATATTTATTTGTTTTCATTTCCTGTAGCTACTTTTGTAGATCACTTGAATTTATATATTGCAATAATTTTCAATGGGTTTAGTATTTAAGTTTCTTTCTTTTGTCTCCCCACTTTTTGATTCGGTCCATATCAATTCATCTAAAACTATCTATACAAATATATACATTATTTTGATAATGAAATGAGGAAGTTTGAGATATCAGACAACAAAAGATGTCAAACCTTTTAACTCCCATTTGTTTGTTTGTTTATTTATTTTTTATATAAAAAAAGGACCCACTTTTAATTTGGCTTTCCTAAGGTACCTTATTCCACCTACCAACACAATTCTCTATATCATCAGGGTAGGATTATCTCTTACTACTTCAATATTTTCATTCAGTTTAGAAATATGGATGGTGCCATTCTTTGGAGTGTTTCTTACCTCACAGTTGCTAGCTGTTTCTCCATTATGCATAGCATTTGCTATTGTTTGGGCTCTTTGTCGAAATGTGTCATTTGCCTGGATCGGTTAAGACAAGTACTTGTAAGAAAATGGTGTTCAATGAAACTGTGATGATTGTGGTAAGTAGGGATTGTCATTTTGACTTACATTGTCATAAACTTGAAGAAGATTACCTCTCAACTACTTTACTGAGTTGTTCTTAAGAAGCATTAACAGGGGGACCATTGGGCATTTTACACTAAAAATTGAATTGGGTTTAACTCTCAATGTTCCAAATTTTCATTCTATGTTTTGCTCACCCTATTTTATGTTGAAAAGATACCCTTTTTATTTGGTGGATTGTGTTTGTAGGTTTGTGGGTGTCATCAATCTTGAATCTTTTCCTTTCGTAGTTGGCAAGGGAAATGGAGATGAGGAGAAATGTCTTGAATATCATATAGGCAATGCTAAGGTAGCTGTTGGAAGTGCTGAAACAAAACTAAAACAATTGAAAACAAAAAAAAAGCCACTAGAAAAAGGAACTTAAGGAGAAAACTGAACAATTATTGTCGAAGCGTGAAGAAGCTGTTTTCATAAAGAATGAGTTAAGTTCTAAAAAAAAGATGTAGAAAATGTCAAGTTTGCATTGGAGTCTCTCAGGTAATTTTTTTTTCCTATCGTTGTCTTGTTAGGTTGGGAAGAAGAATGTGTCAAACTTACACTTTCTTTAGTTGGGTATGACGAATAATTAGAGGTATCTTTGTAATTTACCTTTTTATTGAATGTGACTTCATCGTGAACACCATGGTTTAGGCTTTAATTTTTGACATATATTGGCTTTTCTTTGCTTGTGAGATGTTATATTTAAGGAAAGATTACTTAATAGGTTTGGAAAATATAGGAAAATTCTTTTAACCATGTTTCTGTGCTACTTAAACAAATTGTGTGATGGAACCTTGTGTCTATTTCTTATATTTATGAATAGTGGTTGGGTCCTCTTTGTTATTGTGAAGATTAAAGTTTCACTTCTATCTTTTAATTTTATAACACACACACACACACACACACACACACACACACATATATATATATATATATTCTAAAATGATTTGTGCTTTATAGAGACTTAAACATTTCAAAAGAATGGAGACAATGAATCTTGCTACATCTGCTGCACCATTGAAATTAAGCCAATGTGAGTTCTTAAGTGGTTGAAGACTCACTTTGAGGAAAAGCTTTGATGTTCAGTTTTGCAATTCATTAGTGAGTATCTAATTATTGAAAACCGCATATCTTAAGTTAGGTTTGTTGACATCTCATACTACATTTTACATTTAATTTTTGAATGCTTCTGATGCCACTATTTGTGTCATTACAACCAATAGCTAATCAAAGTGCTTTTATTTCATCTCTGATTTTGATCTCTTCTTGCTTAGACTACCACCAATACTTAAAGTAAGTTTAACATCACTTTCTTCATCTTCACATCCATCTACACATTTTTCCGACGACAATTGGCGTACTCGTTCTGTCTTGGTCTTCGTCGACCGTGCTAACTTCGGTCGACATCATGTCTTCCTCTGCTGCTGGCCTTTCAAGATCAATCTTAATATTATTCTCCTATTGTCTCCTGAACAGCTCCCACTTCTCTCCCTACTGCTTGGATAATCTGATGTCAAGCTTTGAAGATTGAAAATTAAGCCTCCTCCAGTTGTTTGTGCTGTTTGATTTTGATTTTTCCTGTTGTTAAATTGCAAATGGTTCATGGCCTTTGAACACCATAATGCATTTTGTTTGCTTTCTTTTCTCGGTTCTTCCATTAACATCTTTTGAACACTGTATAGCCTTACTAGTTTACTAGTTATGGAGAGTTTTCATTTCTTAGCTTACTAGTTTATATCTATTTTAGATTGTCACTAGTTTACTAGTTATGGAGAGTTTTCATTTCCTAGCTTACTAGTTTATATCCATTTTAGATTGTTAATAGAATCCAGAGGTTGAGGAAAAAAGCTGCCCTTGAACCTACAGAGTGAAGCAATCGGTTCTCCTTGTTGTCGTCTACTACTGCCTTCATATGTAGTAAGTTGCATCCCATAATATATATTATGCTGCCTGTTTTATTGAATTGAAATACAAACACTATTGGCTTTATTCATTTTATTTGTTTGAAATTATCATTAGTTTCAATAATTGGTGTTGTTTTATACACTTTCTTGAAAGAAAAAACTTTAATTTTTACAACAATGTTATTCATTTTTCAGTAGCTCATGAGCATTGAGTGCACTATTTCTCGTACACACACTCTCGTTCTTGCACTCTCTTTCTCATGCTTGTGAGCACAATTTTAGATAATGAGAAATTTGCCTGAGCACTTGAAGTTTACTTATTATAAAGAGATCTCTTCAACTTAAGTCTGAGTTTTCCTCTGGAAATGGCAAGGTTTGTATTATTCTCCATCTTGTGTTATAAGGGATCTTTACGTCAAATACAATTGTTGTTCAACGAAACTAGAAGGAAAATGACAATATAAGAAAATTGCATCTCTTCAATGACTGTCAATGGATGGTTGTCTTTGCAGATATAGCATAACAATGGCTCTATTCATCCTTTTTGTTAGTAAGAGGGACTTTGTTTAGCTAGGCATATATATGTAACTATTTACTTAGGGCCTAGGGTTATGTTTTTGGCTTTTATTTGTATCTGGATTCCCTTATGAGAATTGTGAAAGTGGGAGTTATTGAATCCTTCTCCAAAGTCATTAATAAGTACACCAAAGTTAAGTGATGTTTTTTTTTAATTTCAAATGCTTGTCATTTTGTTTTGTTTTTTCCTGGTGTTAATCCTTTTCCCTCCTCTTTACTTTTTAATCTTTATACTTTCTAAGCTTGATGTTTTGTTTTAGGTTTAGGTTTTGAGATTGTTAGATCGAGTGTTGGATGCGTTATCTTATGAACTAAACGATTGGTATAATGGTACAATCTTTGTATATATATTTAAAGAGCTCTTATTTTCATCCCTTTGCAGTATGTTTCTCAAGTTCATGGGGTGAACGACAGTTCTCTCATTGTAGTTCATCAATATTCGGTGGTAGTGAGTCCAAACACAAAAGGTAATCTTCACTCTTCCTGCTCTTTCGTTTCCCTCACCGTCTTTGGGAGCTGATGTTTTACAATTTGAACTATTGTTCACTAATGTTTCTTGTTGCTTAGATTTGATTGTTTATGATGAATGTCAACTTATTTTGATGTCTTTCACCGGGAGCAATCACTAAACGAATGATTGCAATAGAAGAAAATGCAAGCGAATACAATTAGTCAGGCTCTTATCTTTGTGACAAGATCTTGAAGTTGGTCATTTGTGGAGCTTATTGCTCTCTCAATGTTTTTTTTTTTTTTTTGACAAAGGAGGATCAAAATGTAATAGTTAAGCTTCTCACTTTCTTTGTGTTTGGAGCAAGTTGTATATGTAAATGTACACAATATTAAGATTTCATTTTGTATATATACAAGTAAAAGAGAAATATTATAGTTTCTAAAATATTGTTGACATAATGTCGATTTTTAACTATTTGGTATCATAAAAAATGGACAATAATACAAAAAATTAATAAAAATAAATTTGAAAGTACGGACCCAGAAACAAGGCTTTGATGACGTTTTTAAACAACATTAAATGCCTCTTAATGGTTTATAACAGACATTAAATGCCTCTGTAATGTTTGTTTTAAAACGACATCAAAGGTCAACCGACACTAAAAATCTTCAATAACACTATAAAAAATGTCGGTTTAAAAATGACATTAATGGCCATTAATGTCTTTTTTAAACCAACATTAATGAGGCCTTTGATGTCGTTTTTAAACCGATATCAAAGAAAAAACGACAATAAAGACCTTTAATAACACTAGCATAGATGTCGGTTGCCAACTGACACTAAAGGTAATTAATGTCGGTTTTAAACAGACATTAAGGGCCAAATTTCTTCTAGTGAGAAGATGGTCAGAACGTGTAACTTACGTTGTAAATACAAAAGTATTTAGAAATACACTCTACATAAGCATTATGCCTGTTTTACGTGATTGACATGTCTAAACGTAGGATAATGAACAACGAAAGAAACTAGTGAATCGCAAGAGACACTCACGCAAGGGCTAAGTGATGGGAACTCATCAGACAATTAACATCTCCAGGCGAGGAACCACGTCATCACGCAAGGAAGGCTCACTAGAGGACAATAATGGTAGTTGAAGTGATGTGACTTCATAGGATCGAAGTTGGCGGTAACAATCGTAGAGGAATTGAAGTTTCCCGTCTAAAGCTACCTATAAAAGTACTTCATCCCCACAAAGAGAAGGGGGGACCTGTATGGGCCAACTGAGGTTTTAATGGACCAAAACCTAGAGAGTTGGTGGCAAGGATTAGCCTCACCACCGTTTGTACACTACTCCTTCATTTTCTTCGACCAGATTGTAACGCGAAAGCTTAGAGTTTGAGAGGAGAAGTGTCCACCCCTATTTTCCTCTAACTTGTAATATTTTTTTCACTCTTCTTTCTTTCCATTTTTGCACTTCTTTGTAATATATTTATATTGTACAGTGGTCAAAGGCCTACATTCTTTATACATATATTCCATGTTTATACCTTTTCAATCCACCATTTCTTGCCTTCTCACTTGTCAATATGTTATTAGTAGTTAGATTTGTGATAAGTTCTTGATAAGGAGTCTAGCTTATAAGTTTTATCGCATTAGTTGAGCTATATTCATAACTGGGCCAATATCAATTACCAACTACCCGAAAGGGCAAGTAGCAAGGATAAGGCTAATGCATGCAAGGAGGAGTTTGGCAACAAACTCCACCTTGACGAGACAACTTCCAACATTTGTATCCTGAAAGGCGAACAAGTGTGAATATTAGGCACCAAGAGGTTACTATCCTTAAACGAGAAGTTTTATAAGTCTTATAAGTGAATTCTTCTAGATATATATTGCTAATAAGGCACAGTGTAACATAAAAAAAATTGAGATATTTTTCTCAACCTAATTGTCTTATTTGATTGAGATTTAAGATTTTGAGTGTTATTTTCTTGGGGTTTGAGAAACAAAAAAAGAAAAAAAAAAAGAAATTTTATTTAACAGGGGAAGGAAAAAGAAAAGAAAGAAAAAATAATAATATTACTAATAATATAATGATATAGATTTATTGTTATTATTATTTTTTAAAAAGAGAAGATCTCGAGTTACGTGCCTCACTCGTGACCTAGTCGTCCACCAAGGATATCAGTGTCGTTTGTCACCTCTGCCGCCCAATGTCCACACACCACCCTCTCAGATAGAGTTGTCCTCAGTTCTTCGTCCATTATCACTTTTGAAACCTCCGCCCTCCGTTAGCCATGTCGTAGCGTCCTCGTTTCTTCCTCACAAGTCTGACAGTTGTTCATCATTGAGGGCAATCCGTTCCGGCTAAGATTTATCTTCGTCCATGAAGCTTTGCTGCTGCCACGTTTTTCGTTCGCCGTCCGCAAAGCGCCAGCCGTCGGTTTTTTAATTGTGTTTCCCATTCAACCGAGCCTGTCCACTAGATATGAGTCGCTTGGTCTCCGTCCAAGACAAATCTGAGCCGCTTGTGTCATTCTTCTTTTCCAGTCGTTTAAGTGGACTGTTTGTCTCACTTAGTCATGCACGTCGAGCTGCTTTCAAAGCAGTCCCGCCAGGTAGCTTTCTCTTTTTTCTTGCAGCCACTTGAGTCATTTTGTGGTAAGGATGTAATTTGTGGGTTTTGTGGTTGTCTTTTTCATAACTATTTTAAGTGTTAATGTTGGAGTAATTGATTGGGTTGTCATTTGATCCTTGAAAGTGATATTGGGTAATTAGCACTCGAATCCTTTAGTTTCCAACAAGTTTGGTTGGAGTTCGATTCTCCATCTACTTGGGTAAGTTATGGAATTCACATTTGGGTGAATTGAATGGATGATATTATTTGAGAAAGTGTTGAGTTTCTTATCTTTATGATTAGGTTGGTTCGTTGGACTTGAGTTTGACCAAAGAGCTTAGGTAAAGTTAAGGTAAGAGATTTCTACTACTGGACCCTATAATGGAGTTGGAATGTATTAACTGAAAGGATTTGACTGCTATATATAGATTTGAATGTGTTGATGGATACACTGAACTGAAGTAGTTTGACTATAATGTAGATTTGAATGTGTTGTTTGATGACTCGTACTATTGATTGAACTATGTTATGCATTAGTGTGTGCTTAATTTTGACTGTTTTAATTGTAAATTGATGTGATTGTTTTGGAATGTTAGAATGAACGGAGGGGAAACTGTTAGCTTTATCTATGCGGTGATGTACCTTACAGGTGTCCTATGGGATCACCACATATGTGCATCCTTCGAGATCATTAGACTGATATGTACATTTTTCGGGGTCACTAAACTAATATGTGCATCCTTCAGGATCACAAGATTGATTATGTGCATCCTACGGGATCACAAGATTGTTATGATGCAAGGTACCTCCCAATAGGAAGTTAACTATTTTTACCCCTAATGGGACTCATAGTGGGTCTCTAACTGGGTATATCTTATACTCACCCTTTTTTATGTTTAACTTTTTCAAGCAAAGGTAATACGAGAGGTAGACCGACGAGGGACAAGAAGGACTCGTGATTGCCATATGCGAATGCTCTTTCAAAATGCTTCTTCTTACAATTTTTAATGTTTTACTGTTTCTCTTAAATATTGATGATTGAAATGAGTTTCATGTTTAAAACAACTGTTCATTTCTTGGTGATTTTATTAACGATACGTTCGAACGTTTATTTTGTTTAAAATATGGCCAAATGAAGTTTCTTTGATGTCTATTTGATTTTAAACAGATTTTACGAATTTTTATGTTTAAACGAAGTGTCTTTGTGTAAGTAATGACCTCAGCTTAGTTTTAAAAGTTGGGTCGTTACACACAATCATTTGCATCCCAAGAGGTGAGCAAGTGTGATGTTTAAACACTTCAAGAAAAGGTCGCATTAATCATGAGCTAATTACGCAAGTTATATCACATCGAAGCTCTCGCATTGCTTAATCTCCTAATAATGCATAGACATTCCTTCACCTTTTTCTCACATACAAGTTAGTTCGCTCAATCTTCCATCTTGCCAAAATTTATTCTCCTGTGCAAGAGTCTCTAGGTGTAAGTAAGTAGCTCTAGTTCTTTTTATATTCTTTTAACTCAATTGCCATAACATTTAAACGATAAGTAGACCCTAGAACTAATTTCTGGAACCAATTCCCTGTGTTCTCGACCCGGATCATCTAGGTAACCTGCTGTTCGCTTGCACTTAGGTGAACTGTAGAAAACTTGTACTCAACGAGGACTTAACTATTATACAATGAAAAGGTACATAGTGAGCATTTCGCATGCTATGATCCTGACCCATGACTTATCGCATAGAATTAATAGTACAATGCAGAAAGATATGCTGAGCATCTTACGCGTGATGAATCTACTTCGTGACGTATTGCAATTGCACTATACAAATACAAAACTAATAAGTCCTAGATTGTCCCAAAGCAAACAATCAATCAGTCACTTGCACGATTAGAGGTGTTCCTATGGGAACACTCGCCCGATATAAGGGTATACCTACAGATCACATGCCCAGTTAAGGGACATTTTACTGTGTATACAAGGTCACTCGCATGACTAGGGGTGTTCCGACGTGACCACTCGCACAATTATTAGAGATGTACCTACGTATTACAGACATGTTTATGGAGTGTGTATCTGCGATCACTCGCACGATTAGGGGTGTTCCTTCAGAATCCTTCGCACAATTAAGGAGTGTTCATACGATCTCACTCACATTGTGTATCTACAATCACTCGCACGACTAAGGGTGTTCCTACGAGGTCACTCACATGATTAGAGATGTTCGTACGATCTCACTCGTCTAGGTGTGTTCCATTGGACACACACGACACTATTATTATGTTTCTAACGAGAAGTTAACAGATCACCTAGTGGGACCAGTATTGGGTCCCTTACTGGGTATATTTTATATACTCACTATTTTCTATGTTTAATATTTTAGGCAAAGGTAGCGAATTTAGAAAGCTGGCTAGCGACTGGAAGGATATGTAACGATATGCCATATGGGGACTTAGTTTTGCTTCTGCGTCTATGTATCAGTTTTTCAGTATTTTGGTTTTAGAAACCTTATTTAAACTTTTGTCTCATTTGTTTACTTTTTTTCTTAAAAAAATATTAATACCCGCGGGTCACGTTTTTAAATTATTTTTATTGATTTGTCAATTTTATATTTTCAAACATTTATTGATATTAATTTTATAAAGAAAAATTTTAGTTTCCCTTTTCGGAAAGTGTCTTTTGATGTAATTTATTTTTTGAGTAATGACCTTAGCTCAATTTAAAAGTTCGGATCGTTAGAGATTTGATGATGAGACCATATTATAGTGATGATTTTTAGTTTACAATGTGCATCCAAGGTTAGACTCTTCTTTAATTTATTAACTAGTGTTAAAATTGCATAATAATGTATATGCGTGATATAAATGAAAAGTAATTAAGATATATATGATAAAGGTTTAGACTATAGATGTCAACATTTTAAAGTATGCTATTTTGATTTCAAGATGTACATAATAAATAGACGCTATGAGTAATAAGAAAAGGATTCCTTTCTCTCCTATTCCTTTCTTTCCCTCAAACACACTTGTAATAAGTAACAATTTTAAGAATAATAATTACGTATATAATGTTTTATTTGTCTTTTTAAAAATAACTTAAACAACTAAACTGTTTTTTTTTTCAAGAGGAGCTTAGCTTAATTGAGATGCACACATTCAATTTATATGGAACGTTCAATATGCCCAATTGATGTACCAAACCCTCTCTTTTAGCTATTATTAAAACATAAAATTTAAACACATTAATTGAAGATCATCCTTCTCATCCCAACCAAAAATAAAGAAATATAATTTAAAATTGTCTCAAATCTCAACCTCAAAGAATTTAAAATCAATTAAACCAACTTTCATTCCATTCAATCCCATTCGTGATTCGCAATATATAAAAGTCATGTTTAAAAATGATCTAAAAATAACTCCGAAAGATACTTTTGAAACCCTTCATAAATTTAACTAAAAAGTTGTCAATTAGCCTTTTCTTATCAATGATAATAATATTAATAAGAAGAATAATAAGCTTATCGCTAATCTACATATATTCAACACCAAGGACAATTATATATAATACATGTGAATTGAACAATAGAAAATTGTATTGAGTTAGTATTATAAAAAGCAAAGGTGTGTTTCAAGTGGAGAAATATATATATATATATATATATATATATA